>JAUTBT010035597.1:0-18088 GCA_032361225.1 Lepetodrilus schrolli
GACGTCATGTGAAATTAGCTCCCTAATTTGCATAGTTATTAGTCAGGCAAAGTAGCATGATATACGAAATATCTGTATACTTCCTTGTTCTCATAAACTTACTTGAATTGCATTCTTATTACTGGTTATTTCAAGGTATGTTGGTAACATAATACTATATTATTTTATATGTATGCACATAATATTTGGCAAACTTCAACATATTGTTTAGAAATAAATGGCAAAAACAGAGTAAATAATGTCCATATTCAACTTTCCATTAGATGATAAATTTACGTATAATGTATGCAATTATAAATTGAACAGTGCAGGTAATACATCTCGTTTAAATACAAAGTATAAAATAATTAGCATAATAGTTTACCACAAATTAACAAGGAATAATGAATGAATGTAGAATATCTCATAGTATCATTTAATAATTACATTATCATAATTTGACCATAGTATATCACATTGCTAAATTCCGCGAAAGGTATCGCCGAGGTATAAAAGTTGTGTAGTTCTATCTTTCATGTTATCGGTATCCATATACATGATAAGCATAAATGTTCAGTTAGTATATACCGTAGTGGTTTACAATACCACATTTTCATTATTTCAATTTGATATCTGTGTATTGTGTAGAATGCATATAATATGCTATGAATTCGTATTATTGATATTTGTGTTAATAATAGGTTATTTATGTGCATAATTAAATGCTAATAATTAATTTAACTCACGGAGCAAACAATGGAACGCCACTCTGGTCAGAATATTAGTATATATTATCATGTAAATATTTGTATTTTACTTGTGGAAAATAAACTAGTTATGGCAGTTTATGGTATACATCTTGCTCTAATCCGATGCATGAAGTGTTTAAGTTTGTTCTTTTTTAAATATACCATTGTATCGTATTGCCATAAATGAACAGTGTTTAGATTATTTTACAAAATTACCGTTATCTGATATAACGCTATGTCGAAGCTTCCTACCTCGGGATAAATGTTTAATAACAAACAAGATGGATTGCAAGTATACAAATGAATATTATGTTGCCTCTTCAATTATTAATATATCTATATATATATTAGCATGTCATTGATTCATTATACAACGGCAAGTATTAAATTACGCGATAGCTACTGGTGTAGAGAAATACAGCAGCGGTGAACGGAAAGTATGGGTTAACGTCCAATCATCAGTCCTAATATCCGACTGTCCAGATGTTAGAGCAGTGTGGTGTTAGAAGGCAACCATTCGCCTCCAGAAGTTGATAGGTAGACAAGAACAACTGTTTATTTATTCATTTATAAACATAAAAATAATAATCGTTGATTATCTTTGGACATAATCCATTAATCCGTTGCCGTAATTACATGAAGATTAATACCCAATTGGTCCATTACGTTACTGGAATATTAATGGAAATGTTCAGTATTGCAAGATAATATATTTTACATATTCCGTGTTAATCTACTAACCATGCTTTCAGAAGGTGCAAGTAAGTAAGGTGTATATATTCATCATACTGTCTGGCATTGTATTTATACGAAAAGAGCTACTGAGAAATTCTACCAAGAAAGCTATAACTTAGTAGAAGAATAGATGTCCATGGCGGATATCTTGAACTGGAATAGTTGAGTGAGACTGTGCACGTTATCTCTGGATAAACCTATGTATACAGTAACAAACGACGGGGTAAACTGGAAAGTGTATTTGTATTTAGGAATGACGGCAGTACATGTGTCTATATTTTATGTATTTAGCAAGGAAATCTATCTTTATGAAATTATTCAAAACTAGATTTTCCTTTCCTAAATGAAGATAGTTTCTCGTACACGGAGTTTCGACTAGTAAGCTTCAAGTAGTACGGACCATACCGTGTACATCTGGGTAGTCTCTCACAAGTCACGTGACTGGGGATGCAGTCATCAGAACAGTAGCATAAGCTTCAGAGTCGAGGTAAAATTATAGTAAAAGCAGCTAAAACGTTAATCCGCTTACTATGACGTGTGAAGCCCGGCTTCAAAGTACTTGTGTAAAGCGAGATTGGCACCCGATACCCAGCAACTCACCCCTTGCACGCCAACTCTTTCAGATGGTGCGGCCCAGAAATAATTGTTGAGAAAATGTATAAACCACGGCAATTAAATTTCTCAAGTTCATACGGTCTAAGGATAAAATCGTTTGACTTGTAGGACTGGAAATTACCATGTATTTGGGCCTTTGTTCTCTAAGCTCTTGTGTGAAACTTTCACTATTGGCATAACTCCTTATGCGCGGAATTGCGGTGTTTTTTCATCACTGATCGCGCTCTACAATTTGTACAAAGCCCACGGCTGTTTATCACCAAGCTTTAGTCCGAGACGAAACAATTAGACTTGGGAAGTTTCCATTGTTTTTTCACATTCAGCATTGGTTGTCAGACAACCTACTGATAGTGATAAAATGTGAACCTCAAACCCAATGCCAGGAAAACACAACCGTTATCACATGTTTCACTTCCTACGAGAACGTATTTAGCAAGACATAACGACTTGGATTTGTTTTATTCTACCGGGTCCATTTACATATTAGAATGGCGAGTAATATGTCTGTGTCGGGCTAGCTAGCTGAATGAAGCCCGACAGTGACTGGGGAAGACTGTGGATGATCTCGCTGCATTGTCCAACACAGTGTTCGCTATAAAGCAAGCTACGGACACACAATATATATCCAGCAGTGATCTAACCCAAATATTTAACAGTGTACACAATTACAGGGCGAACGAAAGGTGAGCTCGGCTACAGATCATTAATAATTTCTCGGATACGAAACCGTAAACTAGTGGAGCCTAATATCGGATGCCTGTGCTATCCCGGAGATAGATAGGACTTACGTAAATTGCGGCCCGGAACTTTCCACTCGTGCGCACACCGTGCACTGCGATGTAGGCATTACACACAAAATATCTAAAATACTCATTCTTAATTTAGATAATAAAAATCCTGTAAATACGAAGAAAATATATATATATTGTGCAAATATAGACTACCTGGAATTTCATATATCTACAGTAAAACTATAACTCTGAACAAACTGTTGCAACCAACATAAAAAGAATCGCTATAAACAACTATTTCTTATAGCATCACGCGTGTAGTTTTATTGTAAATGAACATGAGGTGTTGATACGGTCCCTGTGACTGTGACAAGGGGACGACGAAATATTGTCGGTTTTTCCAGCTTCGCGGCTAGTGAGCGTTCCTCTCTCACGAACGGCCATAGATCGATAACTACAAATAGTCAAGGATGTTTATGTTTAATAATCAATCAATATGTCAAACATAACAAAGTGGCATATGTAACTATTTTTTCGACTGGCATGTTTATCGACTGTACACTAGAGGAAGAAGTTCGGTTGGACTGATCTGCCGGTACTGCAGGCTTCCTTGACCTCTCTGAGGGGTTAGCTCGACTCAGTCACACCAAGATGGCAGACCGGCCTATGAAGACTGGCACCATGCCAGCATTACGGACAAGGCCATCATCTTGACCGGCTGGCCCAGCTAATAAGAGAAAGGGGTCACAACGATGACAATTTGCCTAATCACACCAGTCTGAACGTTTGAACGAGTGAGGCCGGCGAGTGGCCACGGAGTTCATTGTTCCTGCCGGGGTCATACTATATAGAAGCTCTCGCGATATTTCCACAGTCATACGAGACCTCAGGAAAATATGTTTCTCTCATTTTCGCAGCATTTATAGGAAACCCTACCTTCCAAACGTGATAAGGAAAATTAAGAACAGGTCGGTGTAAATACCCGTATGTAAAGAATGTGACGGGAACCAACAGTGCAGTGCGCACGCGTGACTGGGTGGGACCCATATAGTATACGAGGTCCGTATACGACATGTGACTTCATCGGTCTTTCCCCAGACACGTGCTCACACTAACGTGTTGAACATTAAAACACGCTATTATAGAAATCATTAAAATCACAAATATATTACGATTAATCGTAATCAGATTTAGGATTTCAGCGAAGTATGTTTTCAAACGTTCGGTGAATATTGAGGCTTGTAGAGAGTACAAACTGGTTGAAAACCATATACTCTAAATAAAATATAATAAGAATTGTCATTATACTATGTATAACAACTATTTTCTTAGGAGTAGCAACGATTATGTTCTACTTTTATTTCCTAACACATTTTCAGTAATTGATAAAAACTGTAAAATTTTGAACATTTCGTCAAATCAACGGCCTAGTTAGGTTTTCTGATAGAAAAGTTAAGGTTCACTGACCAAAAGCTAACCTGAGCGATTTATAATTTTCTTAAAATAGCGTTAAAACCTGTTGTGTATATTATTAACAAACGAATCATCATTTTCTAGACTCACTACAATTGGTATTCTCGTGCATGAAGTTAAGAATAATTGATTTTATTTTTTTCGAAAATGTACAAAGTTTGATGCTCAGGGTGGAGTACACGAGCCATAGCGGTACTGGTAGCTGTGGCGACAGATGTTTACCATACTCATGATACTGGTGAGTTTTACACGTGCGCTACGTTATAACTATTTTAAGGTTCGACAGTGAAACTCGTTATAGCGAGTGGTAATGTTCCCTTTTCATATCCATTGCACTGTGTCCATCAATTAAGTTAATATTAATAGTTTGCCACGTATGCACGTGCGATATGTGTGTGAGTGTATCCGCGGACGTAGATGGATTTTTTTCCCCGTGTGTTAGTGTCAACATGGCTGATAAAACAAGCCGCGGCACCTTATTAAATGTCGGTATGCGAGAACAAAATATACTGTACTAAATACTATGATGTTGTTGATCAATTATTACACATACACATAGAGAATTTATATCATAGCATCGATGCTTGAAATTAAGAATAGACATTTATAATGATAAAATAGACTATTGAAATAGAAAGACAGTATACTGTGTACATGATGAAGAATCTTGCTGTGCTGTGGTCAAAGGGGTTCAACCAACGATATCTATGTGCTGGTATATTAAGGCAACGACATATCACACGTGAATTAATCCCATCTGCCCACACATATTCAATGTATACACGTTCACGAATACATGAACATTCAATAAGCAAGTATGTGCGTGAAATATACGATGAATAATACATGGCAGGTGTACTCGATGCAGTACGCGTCATGTAATATACATATACGTCCATTTATAACCATCATTACGCAGGTAAAATTTAATGTGAAGCTGACGATTTACCTTGTGACATGGACATAGCCGGAGGTACGAATCTGCTCGGGTAATGTCCGAGACCCGACAAGGTGGAGGGTGTATCGGTTCTGGTAATATCCGACACTCCGGCTCTACCCAGCGAGGAGGAATCCCCATATGTCGACCCCAGAGGGCCCAGTGTGCCCGGGGGTAAGGCTGGGGCCAGTAGTCGGCCCCTATCCAGAGGGAAGTCCACACGTCCCTCCATCTACCTACACTGGCACTGGGTCCGGGAGACGATCTGGTTCCACATCAGGCCCGACCCTGTTGGCTCTCCCTGCAGGAAAATGAAAGACTAATTAGTCCTGGTTATTACAGCTCGTCCTCGCATTGCAAGCGTCTCCTTCGCTTATGTGAATCAGACGCAAGTCGGGTAGAAATGCCTGCACACTAGAGACCTGGCATAGACCTGGCTTCACTTTGAATATAACCTTTCTCTGGCTCTGGCCTGGCGCCTGCTTCAATCTATCCCTGCGTGTAGTCGACGCTAACACTCACTTCAAAACCTCACACACATTTTATATCACTACCAACAGTTTTACAAATTCTTGGAAGGACACTGTTCTCGCTGTTAAAGGCACATCACGTCATGCCGTCAGTGAAACAAATAGTAAGGGTATAACATGGAGCCTGTACAGAAACTTTCCTTGAGATAAATTCAGTTGTCAACGTTTTGTGGAACAGTAATGGTTCGCTACAATACATAATGTTCTACAGACAGCATTATACCAAAGTTTATATTCAGTATGTACATTACCTTTTATCACAGTTATGATTAATGAATCAGCGAATAAATATACGTTCAAATCATAAGGAAAGAAAGTACATTGTGGATCTGATTTACGCAAGCATTAATGTAACAATAGTAACATGGTCATCTTGAAACAATAACAGAATTAGTTACAGTCTTACAAACAATAATAGAAGTAGTTACAGTCTTACAAACAATAATAGAAGTAATAATAGAAGTAGTTACAGTCTTACAAACAATAATAGAAGTAGTTACAGTCTTACAAACAATAATAGAAGTAGTTACAGTCTTACAAACAATAATAGAAGTAGTTGCTGTCTTACAAACTTGACGACGAAGATAACAGATTAAATAGAAATATAGATGACCTCGCTTCATGTTCGAGCTGCGAGTCAACAAAACCATCTCAAAATTATCAGTTACTTGTTACAAAGATATCACATGTTAAACTAGCAAAATTATTGTCAACTTGGCTAAACGCCAAGAAACAACCATATTAACCGTGATTACTATAATACGGTTCAGTCTTACTCTAGATTTTGTTGAAGTAATTGCAGGAAAATAGGAACTGAAGATTTTGTAGTTTAGATGTCATGACGACGAGTGTAAGGGGCGACACGGGTATATTCAACGGTTGCAACATACAACATTATTGAAGCGCAATAATCCACTGGTATGGCTCAGATATAGCTGTACATAAAGTTGTGCAATGACGATCATTGATACAATTTATAGTTTACGACGATTGTGAGCAATAGCCTGCGTTCGTATAGAAAGAAGTTCCTTTGTGTTCACTGTTTATTGCCAGTGTCTGGCTGATATAACGAGGATGTAGACGTGAAGACAGAAGACCTTCCAGAGACTAGTGGGGAAAAAAACCGCCGTGCTTCTCACTGTGACGATATCAGGTGATTGGACTTTGACCCGGAGCCCAGATACCCGGAGAATACGATAAGGGGTGAGGCCGACTCGTTCTGTTCGGTAGGGGGTGGAGGGGTCGGGTGTGGGTGGGGTTGGTTATATTCTTGCGTAACCTCTGATCATTATGAGTGAAGTCGTTACAAGAGCATCACAATAGCATGTGCATTACGGCAATTGTTTCGGTATGAAGGCAACATGTGTATTGTGCGACTGTGTGGAGACCGAATAGGCCAAGTACACACAGCTCCCATGTAGTAAAACACCTAATTTGAATTGGGTGTGAATTAAATTTCAATTGGGTGTGTTTTTATGACCTTCCTTATATAGGGTTACACTTAATTCCTTTTAATACTACACATTTCCGAATAATTTTACTACACACGTGAAATATATTGATGTAGGATTCCTCGAAAACATTAGCCTATGAAGTATATTTGATTAAACTCATTATTATTATTATTATTATCATTATTGTTATTACTATTACTATTACTATCGCGTGATCTCAATTTTGGTTGATCATCCATATTTAACATGAACTCTGATCGGGAGATTAATATTTTCAGTAGTCTCAAATTATTCTGCCTTCGTTGACAGGAGAGTTTATTCCGTGAGTGATGCGTCAGTTGCCTAATACATATATATATATATATATGTTTGTGTATTAGACCTCCATATAACTGAAACTACAACACCTGCATAGCAGCCATGGAATAGTGATAATGAAATCAGAACTTAATATTCATATGCTTTGACACTTCTTACGGTGTTTGATCACCTGGCTAGTTTTTACAATGATGTCAAGTTAAAACATATGTCTATGAAAACTTAATGATAGACTCGTGAATAACTCAAGAACGAAAAGCTATTTTCTTAAAATATTATGTCAAGGAGATAATTTGTATGATGGTATTTGTGAACACAAATTGACATTTTCAAACTTGTGTATTTGCTATACTATAGAAAGTGTCCTTATGTCCCGTATTTAGATACAACTATTCAGTAATATATATCATGTTCATCGTGACACATCAGCTAAGTATATGTAGACTGGACACACAAATGTACGGAGAAACGAGAGCGAAACCAACAGATGTTTTTTATTCTGATTTCTAAAAGGGAAATTGGTATCTTCGTTATAGCAATTAAAATACAATACTATCACTAGCGTAACATAATAGTTTACGTGCCAAAAACAATTCCGATAAGTACATGACGTCACTCACTAATTGACTAATTAATCGTGAAACGAGAGCGCAAATGGCCGACGAGAATAACGTGTCCATGTATACTCTTGGTTGTAGGATAATCGAAGTGAAATCTCATGTTATTTTGCCAAGTTTTACTATTCCTGATTTTATGACTAAATGTAAAAAAAAAAAACATTATTAGCATTCGAGTATTGCTACTAACAACTATACAATACTACGTTACAAACAGACAGGCAAACAGTTGATAGGTGGCGTCCTTCTCCGTGGTTGTTGTTCACAGAAACGCAGTTTGTCTACATAACGTACATGAATATTCTAGGTTTTTCTCTGCATATCTGTTTCAGATATTTGTCCGTGTGTGACATTTTGGTGACAGCGTGTTGCTAGGGGAACAACGTACTAATACGCGCGTTTCCTTTCGAGATAGATAGATAGGGACGTGTTGCATTTTGAAGGGAAAGTATGAGGAACCTTTGTGCACAGCGACGTTACATTAAAATAAAGATTTAAGCAATTAAATAAACTGATTTTAATGCTCATATTTTTTTTAAATTGATTTAAATGTGCATTACTAGTATATTGATTGAATTACATACTGTAAATGGAAATAAAATCACACAACTGTATTTGGGATTCATTCTATACCTTTGAACGTAATATTTGTTATCGTGCCAATTTGAAACAGTCTCGACTTAGTATCCTTGTAGTTTAATGTCCAATATTGTATTTTTTTTAGATGTTCAACATTAGGCAGCATATAGTTGCTATATGTTACCCAACATTAGATTACATCTATTTATGTCGAACTATTGGTATGCAATGTTTGAGCGGGTTTTTCTTATCCCAATGGCGCTGCTCCTCCGATAAATGTTTGAGCGTATATTGCAACATACCGGTATCAGTAAACGTTTGAGGAGGTATGAATATACTCCGACTGATATTCAAGATGACATAATGTGGTGTGAATATAATAACGTGTGGTGTATATCAACCTAGAAAATAACGTGAATAAAATAGTGAGGAAGATCTCTACTCACGAGTCGGACGGAAGTCTCTAGTCGGCCAACTCGGTTGATGTCCGATACAATTTGGCCAGGAATTGAATTGAAATTAATCCAAATCTGTTCGACAGAATGAAATGCCAATAATTTTCCATGAAAGTATACTCCAATATCACAATGAATGAACAGTTGTCGCGTTTAGTAAAATTCGGGTTTTCATCTCAGATCATGTAGAAATCTGCTATATCCACAATATGTAGCACGGAACTGCGCAGTTTAAATGCTGGTGACTATGACCAGACTGTAAACACGCTAGAAGCCTTCTGCTAGCCCACGTGACAGAGCACACTCTATACACAATGTCCACTGGATACTGTACAGGGAATATTTTGTACGTTTTTAAAAATTGCCAGTTTTACTAAAGATGCGCCCGTTACAGCGCGACTGTTAGGTTTGCGCGGACTGCTGTAGTGACTATCTAGCCGGTGTAGAGCGAGCTCAACTGAACAACACTTCAGTTATTGTTAGAACAGGCTTGTCTATCAAGCACATTGCAAGCAGCGCGCTGATTGGCTAGGCCCTACCCCCTGGGGACATACCTATGCAATGTGGTATGGAGCGGTTTCCAGGTCTCCTCTATAAACAAAATATTACGGCGGCTGGTTGAAACTATTTTAGAATTTATGTAGGGGCCTCGATCCGGTTTCGGAAAATTGTAATGAAGTAGCGTTTTTAATTTACAGACGCCATTTTGAAAATGAATGGTCCTTTTCTATCTCCTTTCTAGATGTTTACTAGATCTTGTGTTATGGTGGGTGGCATGAGTAAAGCCCGCCTCTTTCTGAGCTAATTATGTAGAGGCTCAAGGATGGGGAGCCTGAAAACCGCGCATGTTTAGATTTCTATCACGTGCTATCAATAGGTTTCCCAAATTGACAATTCCAACCCCAGCCTCACAAGTGGGTCTTAGTACACGAGTATTTTTATGGAAGTGTGAGGCCAGACCTAGCATTGAACGTGGAATACATTGAAGAGTATGACCGAATGATGCAGGCTAGCTTTCTGGCGAGCAGAATGACCCAGCCCGGGATACAGGGAATTCTAGACAGTGCAACTCCTGTGTAGTGAGCCATTACCAATGGCGAGCTCGTTCTCTAGACGAGAAGGCCATGTTGTGTTGCGTGTAGAATGGCCGTAACGCGCAATCTGGAACGGGCATTTTCCAAAGCATATTGGCAATAGATTGGCCTGTGACGTTGCCCGATGAGGACGTTTATACAGTGATGATTTCAGTAGTAGTGATATATTAATTGAAAGGGAATAAGCCATATTAAAATGGATGTAATGTTCCACTCTTGGGTCCGATTCAAGGTCAGTATTTGTACGAAAGCAAAGTCATGCTTACTGTTCCATTGATTATTATGGAATGTAGAATGTACGTAATTAGAGTAATTTTGTATAAAATATGCAATTTCTATTTTCTGTTTGTTGTATTTTCTTTAAGTGAGACATTAAGAGTATGAAAGACAAGCTTACTTGTTGAGTTTCATTGTAAGAATTATCTTATTGTTCCTTGTAGCATACTAATAATAAACACATATACTTTAACCAAAATAGTAATTAGTTAATCAATATAATATATATATATATTATAATTACAAAGTATTAATATTATTCACTTGTGCTTACGAGAATTGTTTTTTTTTGTTTTTGTTTATTTTAGATTTAAAAAAAATTATGTCTTTGTTTTATGCACAGCGATTTTTTTGGTAGAAAAAAGAAAAATCCTTAGTTTCTAAATAATTTTAGCAAAAGTGTAGTCGCTATAGCAATTCTGTAATTAATACTTTAGTATTTATGACAGTTTTTAGACGTATTTTGGAAATAGAAATTCTCACAATCTATCAAATTACAGTATTCGATTTAATGCCGATTTTTTAAAAACAGTCATAACAGTAGCACATGGAGTGAAATAATTACTTATTTGATTCCGTAGCGTTTCTATACCACTTGCGAGAATTAGTATGTTCTGTTGTGGCCGATTGGCATGCTAAAACACCGTGATTTTCTAGTCCATGAGAACATTGCGTGGAAAACAACAAATCACACGGTAAATCTTATTTATATATATATATTTACTCTTTAAAATATATAATAATAATAATAATAATAATAAAAGGTCAATTTCGATATTAAAAAAAACGGTGGGAAGATCGACAATCTAGAAAAAGAATCATGTATATATAAAAGGCATACAATCACGATTTGTTGACATGTTTCATAGTCAAACTTATTTTACCTGAAAGTATGTACATTTGATTTGTCTACACAAGTATATTGGGTAACAAGCTACATTTTCTGCATGTCTCACTGGTTTTCAATATTTTCATATTTTTAAATAGTTTTATATTTTTGTATCGCGATATAAAAAATGCAAACAAAAAAATAAAATATGAAAATATTGAAAACCAGTGAAATATGATGAGAATGTAGCTTGTTGCCAAATATACCAGTGTAGACAAATAAAATGTATATACTTTCGGGTAAAATACGTTTGACCATGATTGTATGTATGCATTAAAAAAAACCACCCCGAAACATTACGAACAACAATTAATTTGAAAAACGTTGCTTTCTAAGGTTCAACGAATTCGAAATGGCAGATGTTGAAATTAGAATATTTAATAAATATGTCCCTGAAATATTATTTTTCCCAAGTAGAAATTGGATGGTGACGACATATTACGAACTCGTGCATATATTTCAGTGTGCTTGTGTATACCAGTTTTACATCAAATATTTGAAAGTCCGATATGAGTGTAAGTCCATATGATTTCCTTGTTAAGAGCCAAACACGTTCAAATGTTAATCTAATAATAATATGCCCCAGAATATATTTCATTACGAGATGTCGGCTGAGTTTATTGTCTCACATTGGCGCCAGTCTGCCTGCGACGATGTTGTCGTCGACGCTTGTGCAGTTGCGCGGATCCACTAGCTTTGTTAATTGACAGTAATATATACACGATCAAGGTGTAATATGGCCCGAGGTAATAATTAGATAAACTAGTAATAAATAACACGAACGAATTACTTGTCCTTTCTTAAAATTAAGTCGTTGTCTGGAAGCAGTTACCAGCTGTATACGTCCCCTTCACTTCCAAGATTGGAAAGCAATGGTAATACACATAAATATTTTATGTGTACGTGTTTTTATGATCTGCCACTTAGCACAGCGTTTCTATTATGTAAGTTTTTTTTGTTTTGATTGCATTCTTGCTGTGATATGTATGTTAAAGTTTGATAACGATTTTCAGTATCGTTAACTTTGGGATAGGTTGTAACGTTTTGAGAAAAGTACTATCTTTAAATATATAATTGTTTCAATTCAAACATTCGGGTATTAATTTTCTAGTTTTTTTTATGTTATTGCAGTGATGTACCTACATTAAATACATTCAACGCGGTAGTAGAATTACAGAAAGAAAAAAAAATGATTGCGCTGATTCAAAAATAGATATTAAATGTCACCATCTGTGTGTGTTTTAGAAATGACGCATGTATGCTACACAACCATACGAACGATAATGTCACCATGGCAGCCTATTAAGAAGATATATAATAAATTACTTGGAATTTAATTATTTGTTATTAAAGAATTTTAATATTGTTCTAGGTATATGTACCGTCGTCCTATTAATACAACTACCTAGTTTAACAACGTCTGAACTACTGAAAAATGAGAATGTTACTTATTACTAGGGAAGTTGTTGTTAGTACATGCAAACTGAAATACACATGTACGTCAATTACCTCCGTTACTTCCTTCAATACTTTCCGTAGAAGTAATGGATGTTGACGTTTTTGCAGTGTTGAACGGTGCACCATGAATCTCGGACCGTACACCTGGTGTACCGTACATCTCGTAGTGTACACGGTAATGTTTTACCAAGCCCTAATGATGTCGGCAGCCATGCCGACATTGGCACTCGAACAATAAAAGTGCCTGTGGAAGGTGTTAACTAATCATTGATTGCTGTCATTCACTGATCGCACATGTCTCGCTGGTCTTAATGTCCTGGAATTACTGGCCGAATAATAGATGGCAGAGACGTGCTTTAAGATCAACAGAATAGAATATATCATTTGTCTTGATGGTAGTGGTACGATATGTTTAATAGTATATTAAAGGACGTATAATCCAATATTGATAAAGATTATATATGATATATGTCCACGTTTCTCTGCATTAGAATCGTCCCAGTGACGTGGAGTAATTCCTACATAAAACCAATGTAACATCCCTGCTCTGACAGGGGCGTACTTATCAAATACGGACATTCCTATCATACTTACCATAATTACAGTATCGTAGGCATAGTAACCATTAATATCGGTCAATTATTGATGATATTTTATTAAAGTAACATTTACCAATTCACGATATTACTATTATGCAATATACTGCTCACACACTGGAAGGATAAAGCACCAACTTGATACTAACCAGCTACTACCGGGATTGCTACTTCTTCTTATTATTATTTTTATTGCATGTATGAGCCAATGGGCTCAACATTCTTGTTACATTTGTTCAGGATAATATTAGATGTAGACTATCCACAGTCTCAGAGGGTGAAAGTAAATAGTTTTAATATAAATTATATTGATTAGTATTATATTTATATGAAAGGAGCGGCTGAAATTCTTTATCGAGTAATCTAGACTTGCTTAACTGATCTAGGGGTTTATTTGAAATAGGAGTATTTGGTGAGAACAGGGTGTGACACAAACTATATTAAATGTTATAGTTTGTCTTCGTATATTTTAGAAAAATACCAATTACATTTAATGTTCTAACTGGAACAATGTGAAAATATCTATACCTAAAACATCCTAATTCAGAAAGTCAACTAAGTTTGCACGTTTAACACGGATATTGAAGAAAAACAGGATGTTACTAGTACAAGTAGTGAGAACAGGTCCAGGAAGAAAACTTGAACACGAGGAGAGATTGAGAAATAAGAAATACATGTACTATTGTAATTATTTGTATGAGCAAATACGATTTATTGAGTTTCACTACAGCTACCCTAACTCTGATATAGCTTTGTTTTCAAATATACCTTCAGATTCGAACAGCAATTTAAACTATAGTGTAACATCGATATGTAAAATGTCTTCAAGAATAATATTCTTTACCATGTCTCTGAAAGATGTGTTGTACACAAATCGCCTTCTGTTGGTAATCTTGTTTCAAATTAATAACATTTTGTTATGTAAACCCAATATTTTTGTGGCTTAATTAATGCAGTAAGTTGACACTAATTTATGCACTGGGCGTTTTAAATTATTCTCTTTCAGAATGGCCACTTTCAGTATTCAGTTCACGGCTCAAATAATAGTATGCGCAGTATTGGTAACTCAAAACCCGCAATTAATTTTAGTATTTCAATACTATGTTGGAGATGCAAACAATATACATACGTGGAAAATGTATATCATCATACAAGTAATCACGTAATAATAATATAATAATAACAACTCATAAATAAATATGCGCATGGATAGTTTCCCCGTGCCATTAGCACTGTCAATTCACCGAGAATAGGGTACCTTAGTTCCAATCTTGGCGTCATAAATATCTCCATGGTTTCTTTGGAAATTTGTTGTATGGATACGGATAATTCCCAGCCGATTTTCGGGTTTGTTCTGTCATCTACAGTGTGTGTGGCCGAGACAAAACCACCGCATGGACATCATGAGTATGCAGAACCTATACGTTAGCCCTGAGTATGGTCTTCCCGAATCAACAGAACTATAACTATGTCGATTGAATACCAAATAAGAGTAACACTTCGATAGTAGTAGTAAATACCTTGTATTTATTATCATACCTATTATCGGAACAGTGCTTTCTCAGAGTATTTGGATGCATACCTCAATTGGACATGATATTGTTTTGAAAGACAATAATTTCCTTCAACTTTCAAATTGTATGAAAATACATAATTATGGTGAACTAACCTTGACATTTAATTTTGAAGTGGGGACGTCGTGTGTGCCCATGACTTTACGTGTCTGTAGGTTTCCGAGACCCAGCTTCTAGTGCACTTACTGTCGCGGTGCTTGTTTGACAGTGGCAATCACTTGTGATAAGATTAGGACCTGGGTCTGAACACACAACCAAGGTTACCGTTCAGTTTCCGGTCCACTACAGAAAAAAAGTCAAGCTTGCAAAAAATTGGCCCGATGTACTGTTCAAGTACACGAGCCACAATTGACAATACGCAATTCATAAGCATTCAGTTCATCTCCTGACCGTGTCCCGACAATTGTAGTACTGAAGTCAGTATACAGCTGAACGTGGATGTCTTCGCCGATCTATTTATATATTATATCTACGTATACAATTAAAGCAAACATAGGCGGAAGGTGTAATACGGAGGGTATTGCACGTCAGCCAATATGAAGATGGAGCAAGAAACTGCATGATTGTGATGTCCACATATTTTATTGGCATGAAATCAATAGGATGAGACAAACGTGAAACTACGTCTCCATGGACAGCGTATCTACGGGATGATGCTTTTCGCATACACTTATAGACTGTCTAGTTAAAAGTAATTCCTACATGGATATTAACAAGAACACTATTGCAAACAAATTCCAAATGATTTCATTTGAGAGGCTCAAAAGTTAACAAATAACTACACAATACAATATTTTCAACATGCATAATGCTATTTATTTGTAAATATGTTTCCACTGTCCACTGTCACATATAAAATAGTTCACGGAATCACAAGTTCCAGATGAGGTACAGACTAACCTGACACAAGGAAGGCTCCACTGTGTTGTCTTATGAATGAGATTGGACGAGGAGCATCGAGAAGAGACGAAATAGATGGGCCGACAAGTCAATAGTTAAGAATAATAATTTCCGAGTATGGCGAAGATTAACCGGAAATCAGTTTGCCAATCCATTACGCATGTTTTTTTTGTTTTGTGTTTTTGTCACACATAAATTAACGGGAATTCCCATGGGGCCTGTTGTCCTTGGAGATGACAGTGCCCGGTTGTAACTTGAGAGCCATTAGGTTTTCTTCAATACAGATTGCATCGACATCCGCCACTGACCGGAAATTACCAGACATCAAGCTGTCAAACAAGCCGAATAGATGCTAGTAATGTTGCAATGTTGACTATCACTATAGTTAATATGTTTATAATAGATACTACTATATACTAGTATAGTTGTAATGTAGTTCAGGATAAAGAGATAGTTGGATTGTACCACACAACGTAAAGTGAATTATTATGATGAAATATGCACTTTGTATTGTCTGCATAGTTTGTAAAGTGTGTTTTTTAATGGTTTTAACGATTTATTCATAACATAACTTTTATTAGAATATGAAGTGCAAAACAGTAATGCTACAGAGGTGGAGGGGTTAACAAGAAGACATTAATAATGTTAAACCGACTTCATAAACTTTACAGTAAGATACATATATATCTACATAAAGCTGAACATATCACAGACAGACAATCTTCAGTTAATACCTGACAAACTAGAGATAGTCTTCTTCTTCTTCTTGATTTGGTTGTTTTTTTCGGTCGCCTTCCAACTTGGTTGATTTCGGCAGACCGGTGAGAAATAGTTGACATATGCTTATTATGTATACTACAATTTATTCTTGGGAATAACACACACGTATTTGAGCGATAATACACATACCTTGCAAATAATAAATAATAATACCAATTTTTTTAAATTTTTATTAACACGTAGATCTATCTATATGTACTAATGCTTGTATTAAAGATATCACGTATTTATATTAACACATATTAAAAGTGCAATGCAATTTAACATATGCTAAGCGTACAGTGCATTTACAAAACATAATACTATCAATTCAAATTTCCATTCAATATATTATGAATCCGAAGCGAAAACTAATATTCTGCAGCTGTTGAAATAGAACACTTATTAGCGTAGGTCTAATAGCATTGTTTTGGCAAATCGTGTCCGGTGGACATGTTTGTAATTAGTAGTACGAAACTAGCATTTTTTTAATTGAACAGTGCAGTATACAAAACACGTAATCTACAAAAACGTAAAGCGTTTCAGTGAATACATTCATATACGAAAAGTGCATATATATTAGTAAAGAGTTGCCCGAATGAAATATAATGAAATAAAATATGAAAATATTGATATCTGATATGATATGAGGAAGTTATGGCTGAGTGAAGAAAACACCTGGACCCGAGATTACGAAACCCTCATTAGAACGATGTCATGCTCAACTTAGTTTTGTTCACAAATCCATATCAAATTTGAGCTTGAGCATGAAATGGTACTAAATAAAAGTTTGGTAATCTCGGGGCTAGTACGTAAAATCAATTATACATGTTGAACGGCATGCATCCACAAATTTCGACGATATTTGTGGACTATATTGAAGCTAAGCATGGCAATCTTGATCACCTGTTTGGATACTGCCGTAGTTTTATATTTGGATGTCATCCTGCGTGTGTAACATTCCTGTTACCGCTAGACAGTGTATCTGTCGATGAAGCCGATGTCCCTGTTCTAGTGTGATAATGATAGGCGTACCGACAGAATTCTGAGTAAAATCGACTTCGAGCATAGGACATGGGCATATTCAAATTCAGCGATTGTGTCACCACTACTCTATTGTTCTAAGTGCAAGACACAGTGAGAACTTGACCAACAATTAAAAAACCCTGATGATGTCAAATGACATAAATGAGAAGCACGTGGATTCTGATTATCTGACAATGTCGCTAAGACTAAAGAAAGTCATATCACGTGATTTTAAATTTTTTAATTTTTAATATTTAAAAAAAAAAAAGGGGTTTAGAGTCGCTTTCAAGATTCTTTCACTTATATCACGACTTGTCAGTTTAGGGCAGGAGGAAACCCGCAAC
>JAUTBT010035608.1:0-18086 GCA_032361225.1 Lepetodrilus schrolli
GTTATCATCCTTGGTCTTGTCAGTACCAGCCGGTGCTTGCAGGTTTACTGCAACATTCAGCGCTACGGATGTTGCGGTTTTCCTCCTGCCCTAAAGCTGACAAGTCGTGATATAAGTGATAGAATCTTGAAAGTGACTCTAAACCCCAATTTAAAAAAAAAGAAGTATATTCTCACAAGGCTCGCTCACACATGTCGATCGGTTATACGACGAGTCTGGTAAGATTGTTCGTACCAATAAAACTTGTTCTAGTCATGCGCTCTCGTAAATTGCATCGTATGTGCGCTCACACGGTAATTTACGACGCATCGTTACAACCATTCGACCCATGTGAGTCCACCTTTAGTGCCTTGTCATTAAATGAGATTGAGATTAAATGCGTAGTATAATATTTATTGGCGGCTTTGTAATCTCTATCAATTCATGTAATAATTGCAATTGCATGAAGACAAACTTCTGTAGATGTAAGAATTGCGCATACTATACATGTATTGTATTTGAATTTTGTGATTTTTTGACAGATGTGACCAAAACTCTAACGACCAGCGTAGACCTGGGTCGTCTAGAGGTCGGGGACAGGGTCTGCATCAACGTCACAGAAGAGGAGCTCCGGTCAATCCAATCCGGATCTGGTGCGGCTGGGTGGAGCGCAGGTATGGCTCAGGTAAGTACTATACAGTCTGACCAACCCAATCAGTACTGGCTGCACAGGAAGACTTCCGGCCTGGTGGAATTCAATTTGCACATCACAGAAGTATTGATATTTGATGTCTGATCACCGAATGGTCCACTATAGCTGATCCAGCAAAAACAATTACAATAGCCATGACGTAAATATTGCTCAGGTCTTGTGGTTGACATAGTCTATTTGTAGACAATGACCCAGGCAAGCTCTTTAATCGCAGTGTTTTGTTCATTATTCCAGTGTATTGGAAAGTTCGGAACTGTGAAAGGATTTTCCCCTCGCGGGGATGTCTCTGTTTCATTTGACATCATTACCTACAGAATCCACCCACAAGCTTTGAGAAAGGTCAGTGTAAAGATTTGTTTTCCTAAAATCAAAAAAATAAAGATGAAGGTACAGTTAGAGTAAGAGCAAGATTGAGTTATAGCATACATTTGGGACATGCACTATCACTATGATTATGTATTATGGTCGTATCCCGAGTCGCATACTTGCAAGGTATTGACTACATCTAAAGACACTCTGGTAATCATCTCTATACATTTTAACAGGCTCCAAATTATTCGGTTGGAGACATTGTGAAGATACTGGACGACCAGGAGAAAGTCCAAGTCTTGCAACAAAAACATGGCGGATGGAATAATGACATGAAAAAGGTAGTCAATCATAACTGACTCATTAATTTGTCTGACACGAGTACAGCTGTATTGTTTAATGCTACCTGCAACCAATGTGTCTGTTATCCGTAGCGAAAAGCAGCTTAGGTAAAACTAGAAAAAAATGTATATATTTGCTAGTTTGGTATATACTCAAACAAATCATCAAAATTAATAACATTTGTAAAGAAAGCGTTAACAAAATTCAAAGGCATTTAAATTCACGATAATAAAATCGAATTTATACGGGTAACTGGTATATTGGTTGAATGAGGGTGTAGATCCGCTTTCTATATAATTTCCTTCATATCATCCCTTGCATGTTTTGTGTCCACATGCCTTGCTTGTACTAGACCGGATTTGGTTTTACAAGCTCGCTGAAATAATTACTATCATGCAGCAGTTAGAACTATGGTGTAGTAGTGCGCATAAGTGGGTCAAATTCTATTTTTATACATATCCGGTTTAAAGATTCTGGTGATAACCTACACCGTGACATGTGCGTGGCTGTTGTTTTACGTACTTTACGTTGTATCCAGTTCTATCACGTGTGGACCATGCTGGACAACATAATTCATCTCTGAATCGAACAGAAATTTAAACACACGATCCGTATTAACGGCGTATTAAGAATTTAGCCTAGTAGTCCTGTTTGGCTATCACCGGAACTTGGTAATTTCTGGGAAATTCTTGAAAAATATAAAAATAGACCCGACCTACGTATGCACCCAATTCACGATATGTCAGATTGGGAATTATAATATGGAATTGTATTCCTCTAAAAGTGAAAGGAGAGTTCCATGGCATGGTTTTGTACACAAGAATATTAACAATTTGTGAGCATGGTGGCCCTGCGTACAGACCATCATACAAAGCAATAATTTCTTTGTAAACAGCAGACATCCAAAGTCACCTGACCTGGACCCAGCCGGATGACAAAACATGTTGTTTAATTCCTACTTCTTATAGGTTCTGGGTAAAGTTGGAAAAGTGGTCAAAGTTCAAGCCGCTGGCGATATCGTAGTCGGATTTGGGAGGAAGGCGTGGGTCTTCAATCCAGCGTGCTGTATCATGGCCCCCGGGGCGAATACGTTCGATGTTCGGGAATCGTCAGGGGAACTACAGACAGATGAAGGAATAACAGGTTAAGTATTATGCATATTGGATCCTACAAGCTCGAATGTTTGACGGTATATGGCGGAAATGTGTGTGTGTGTGTGTGTGTGTGTGTGTAGCATAATATTAAAAAAACAACCCATAATAGTAGCATAATAAAATATACAATGATATGATATAAAGTATAATATATAATATAAAATTATGAAATCGTATTGGTGTACTTAATAATGATATTTGGTCATATAGTATGTATCTCTGTACATGAAGTGGCGTTTAAAGCAAACCTGAGAAAACAACTGATATATCGTGTATAACATACATTGACATCCGGAAATGATTAAAAGGATAATTCACCATGTTCAACAACGCAGGCTTCAATGAAATGCTGCTTCGCGTGCTTGGAGCTATGTTGGTTATGCAAGAGAGTCAAGGTGGGCCCGTTAGCATCGACGATCTCTACCAAGCCATTGCTATAGGCAATGTTCAAGGTGTCAAATCTATCCTAGGCAAGAAGAAGTCGCTGGTAAGCTAGTGAGCAATGCAACTGTTTTTGTCTACAAATGTATATGAATGCACACATATATAATTTAGACTTGGCAATAGTAGGCCATATCTAAACCTATAGGAATTCACAGGAAAAAAATAATCAGGTGGTCATGATCAGGACACCCCAAAATAGACCAGACTTTCATCAGGTGATACTGTCCTGCCAGAATCCTGTCTGATACTATTGGGTTCCTGGAACAGGAAACCTTACTATTTTTGTTGTGATTATACGAACTATGCCAATATATTTAGACAAATATGGTATATATTTTAAGGCTGTATTGTTATGGCACTAGCTAACGTTTGGAGTATGCATGCAGGTGTCATGTGTAACAGTAATGACGATACCCATTTAGGCTTTACGTGACTGTCCCATTCAATGACCAGAAACATTGATTTTTAGCTGTCAGAATCCCATAGAGGGGTCACTCCCTTGGTTCTTGCCTGCTATGAGGGCAAGCTGGACATGGTGGAGGTGATGCTGGACAGTGGAGCTAGTCTAGAGAACAGAGACAACAAGGGCAACACACCGCTTATTGCAGCACTCACAGGGTACGCACGATTGGTCTGTTTATTTCATTCTTCGAGAATCACTGTAAGAGCATTGGAGAACATCTTACCCAGGGAAGGATGGAACTCGGTGCCTTACCTCACCTTTTATCTTACCTGACATTTCCAACAATTATGACATTAGGCCATGCACGTCTCAGTTTTCATAATAATAATTTGAATTTGAATTTTACTTTGAATTTTTTTAATTTTTTTAATTTGAATTTGACTTTGAATTTGACTTTGACTTATATATGTATATATATCACGTTATATATGTCAATAAATGTATTGATGATAAGTATATTGTTTATTATTTAATTTAATTGAAAATTGCATTTATACATTTGGAAATATGTTTTAAATCGGATATGTTTGTTAAGTACATTATTCTTTTAATGGAATTGATTTTTGACCAGGTTCAATATTTATGTAAATATTTACTTCTGAGGGTCGAAAATGTTTGACACTATAATAGGTAGTGTTGCTCATCAGCTACTGCAGGAGATTGATATTGAAATGCACAGAAGACAAACTCCATCATCACTGCATCTGTATCATCCGAGGTCCTGTGGGGCTTACTGTAACATGCTGTAAAAAATTGACCGATGTGTCAATGATTATATAAGGAGAACACTGGTGTTATGTAAAATCGTAAAGGAAAAGTACTGTTGTTTTGCAACCACTATCTATTTAACGATAGCATTTGGTCTATTAATTGCAGAGGCTGAGTGATGTAATATGGATATATTAATTTTGAAACATATATCTGTTTTTCAGTAAAAGAGAAATGGTATGCAAACTTCTCATTCAGCGAGGTGCCAACGTGAAAGCGTGCAACAAAGGGAGACAAACATGTGTCCATCTAGCGTGTTGGGCAAACCTCGACAAAATACTTCACATTCTAATACAGAAAGGATGCAACATAAACGCACAGGTACTGCATCTTCACACGTATATTTGTCTAAAGTGCAAAACGATGTATTTATGCATCCCGGACCAGCCCCCAATTTTGCTACGTATTGTAACAAATGTGGTTGAAAACACAGCAGACACCGCCTCTCCACTAATTATTCTGACGTCGTCACTTACAGGATGGGAACGAGGACACACCCCTGCATGACGCCATCCAAAAGGGAAGTAACGAGTGCACGGAGATTTTACTTGCCGACCGCAACATAAAACTTACAATTGCCAACCAGAAGGGTTTCACAGCACTTCACTTTGCCAGTTTGCGTGGAAGCGTTTTGTAAGAATTAGTAATTAGTTATGTTTATGCCATTGACATATTAAGAGGTTATATTTAATTTACTACTACACGGGCGGGTGGTAGCGCAATGGTATAATGGTGGATTTCTGAGCCAAAAGGCCCCGAGTTCAAATCAATGTTCGCGAAAGTTACTTTTCTGACGCGATATTGTTAGTATGCGCGGTCTTTAGAGTGTCAATGCAGTTATCATCCTTGGTCTGTCAGTACCCGCCGGTGCTCGCAGGTTTACTGCAACATTCAGCGCTACGGATGTTGTACGTTTCATCCTGTCCTAAACTGACAAGCCGTGATACAACTGAAATAATCTTGAAAGCGGCTCTAAACCCCAATTCAAAAACAAATATTCAAAAAATACTACCATACGTATAGTATTATATAATCGTGTTCATTAAAATAGAGCCCATGTTTTTTTTCTTTCAATTAATAAATTAAACGGGTGTCAGAGCCGAGATTGCTTTATGTTTTCGTTAAAACGGACCAAAACCCCACTAGATTCTGGTTATGTTTTCAACATTTCCACTATATAAATTTCACTGTTGCTCTTTGGGTTTCTACGTCGCGAAATCATTAGCATATTACCCACATGCCTCTGTGAACTTGGGCGATTTTGACCAGGTCACTATACTCTATATCTGAAAATATTTAGGTAAGCTTCTGTAGTAATAATAAGCATTTGTTAATTTACATACGATATTTACATATAATAACTGAAATAGTTAGGTATAAGTCACACCATATTTGTCCAACCCTATACATTCTGATAAGAGTCCCCTTAATATTTCATGGACATAATTATTCAATACTTTCATCTAGGCCTATAATTATGTTTCTGAAATACAATAGTAAACTTCCGATCCTGTGTTTCAGTGCTGTGGACAAAATCCTGCAGAGTGACATTTCTACAGTAAATTTGTTTAGGCCACGAAAGGATTATACGGCTCTTCACATAGCTGCTGCCAATGACCATGTCGAAATAGCTAGGCTTCTCATCAAAAAAGTAAGGGTTACAATTTCCGTTTAGTATATGAATATGCATGCTCTACCAACAGCGGTAACTCTCCAACTTGTTTCTGTGTATAACTCTGTAACAGATGGCGGTAGGATGACATTATAATAATAATGTGAACATTTATTTTGCGCCAAATACCCGCTCGAAAGCAAGCTCATAGCGCTACATTATTGCCCCGGTCAATGTATCTGTGTACACTCATTTTCCTTCTCAACTCCCTGGGGAGTATACAACCCAAGCTGCCGTTCAAGACGCTACAAGGTTATTCACATGTCCATCTAATCCTTCCGGGTACCCATTCTCTGCTGGGTGAACAGAGGCATTATCGAACTAAGCCACTTGCCTAATATAAGGTGACACCACAGGTTTTTCAGCCTGTGATTCAGTGTGGGGCAGGAACGAATCCTAGATACGATCAGGTTCTAGGTCACCCATCCACGAACCAGCCGAGACAGAAATCGAACGTGCTTCACCCTCACGGGACCATGTGGCACCACATTGTCATATGAATGGTAACATTGTAGCGCTGGAACCGGCAGCTTGGGTTGTATTCTCACCAAGGAGTTGAGAAGGAACACTGAGTACACATTAATCCAGGGGCCGGTGATAATTATAATAATGTGGCGATTTGAGCATGTATTATGGGGTGGATTTGGCGCATAATATATGTAGCTATTGTTATTATACAGCGGATTATGTATTATGTAGCGGATATTCCATGATTTGTTCTCTCGCCCTCTGTAACCTGATTTTGTAGCATTTCATTGCCATTGAACATGAACATTACCTTCCAAATTTGAATACCAAAACATGTCACCGTTTGTCTATGTTAACAGCGGCACAGGTCAATGAATACTTTTTGTTTGTACACTCGAGTCAGTTTCTACAAACTGAAAAACGTAGAATTATATCAAGCAGTCAACTTCCTATTGCGTAACACGGTATTGTGTTCCTTAAACAAGCTCTGTGATTGTCTATACACTATTTTATAGAGCCAGTCGTATTGCTCTATCACGAGAACACAATATATATAGGATATCATGAGTGTTTATATAGTACTGAATTTATTAAACGAATTGGCAAAACTGATTTTATGCGAGCAGATGACGAGAATAATATCAGTTTTGCCAACGATATTAATAAATTCAGTAATATATGAACACGGATGTGAGAAACTATTATAGTATCGATTTTCAGTCACAAACACTATCAATAGGAAAATATCTCTCTCTATCTCTCACACACACACACACACACACACACACACACACACACACACACACATATATATATCGCTTTTAGTACATTTTCTTTAATCAGACAAAATATACATGAAATAGTATTGCATTTGTAGTGGCCATGGTATCCTAGTATTTTGGTTATACATGTAATTGTTTGTCATAGGGCAGTGCCCAGGTGGATATTCAAGGAGAAGAAAATGGACGTTCGCCATTGCATTTAGCGTGTGAAGAAGCCTATTACAGGACTCTAGAACTATTGATGAAGAACGGTCAGTTGACTTCAAGCAGTCATAGCAATGCAATTTCCTGTCCCATACCTGCAATTATGAAGTAGACGTGTCCTATAACAAATATATGCCACTGCCTTTGCATCGTCTACCAGTTTCGTTTCAGGTGCGAACCCTAATTTAACACATACAGCAAGTGGAAATGCGGCTTTGCATTTCGCGATTGGCTGCAAGAGATCTGGGGACACAGTTAAGTATTGGTATTGACTGTCACAGGGGAGAACCGCATGCGGGTAATTGCATCCAACAGAACACCGCGTGTTTCACCCGAGGTCAGTACACCCGAGGTCAGTAAAAGGTCAGGTGTATACTCCCCACTTTAGCAGGAGTAAGGCTTTCGTGTGAGAGCTGCTATATATTCTTGGCGGGAAAGCAGTTCAGTTTAATTATCAATTAATTAATACAACCAAAGGTGACAGTGGTATTAGTTTGGTTTGGAATGAACTGGTCGTTTAGAGTATTTCGAGATTGTTTCACTGATATTACGGCACAGATTCCGAAGGCAACCGACAACATACGGCTCGTAGACATCAAATCAAACGGAAATGTAACCCACGGCCATTGCTGCTAGAATGTTCTAGTTTGAATATATCGTCAACATAATACTTATTCAAGAACAGAGGCAAAGATCACAATTCGAAAACCCGCCGAGACAGGGTATCGTTTCACGAAGCTCTCGTATCAACCATTAGACTATAGCGCGCTCGTAGCAATATGTTATACATGAGGATCGTACACTTACGCGAGGAAAGTGCATAATAGAGGTTAGTGAAATGATACCCAAACCTGGGGGTGGGGGGTGTGTGTGTGTGGGGGGGAGTTCCAATTCTTGACCGTTGGCTCTGGTCCGTAGATTTGACTGACGGACGATATGTTCTACCTTCAACCTTCTACACTCGTACACACGTAACTCTGTGTGTTCGCAGGGTGAAATGCCTCACAGCGAAATTGAAGCCAGGATGCGAATTGCGTGCTTTCTTCTGGAAAATCAGGCGGTCTACAATCATAAAAACGTCAATGGACAAACCCCACTAGAAACAGCAGCGAACAGTACCATAACAAATTTGATGAAACTGTATATGGAGAAAAAGTAAGTATATTTATATGCTTCAACAAGCGACGTGAATGATTCCCGTAGCGGCATTTGCAACAATGTATATTCAATCAACGTAACCTGTACTTCAACTGACATGATTATGTGCCGTTCATTTCTCAGTGTAACATGGACTAGAACATGGCATAGTGCACTGTAGCTTAATGTCTTGCGATATTCTCTATATTCCTATATTACAGGGGCGTGGCCAGGAGTGAAATAATGTGGTACTAAAGGGGACTACTGGAATGATAGTCCTGCGTTTGCTTTCTAAAGACAAAAGTATCTGCAGGCATGGGTCTTGTGGAATAATAGTAGCTACACCCTTGTATAAATACGCTCTTCGCATCGACATTCTCTTTCCAGCAAAGGTGCACTGAAAGCACGGCCTCAGACACCAAAACACGGGGGCCGTCGAGCAGCTACTGCCGAGGTGCCGACCTTGTTCAATCTGCCGTTGCCCTGTTCCAAATGCTTCGCCCGGATGTCCGACGTCACACTACAGCCTTGTGGACACAAGGTCCTGTGTCGGAACTGTTGTGTCAACGTCCAGCTTTGTCCTATGTGCGAGACTAGCATTGAACGTCGACTGGCTGCAGGTCGCTTTCTTATCCAAATTAAAATACATTATATGTTTAATGTGCATGTACCTTGTTAATAGTCAGTAGAATTGCTACTTGATATTATTTTCAATTCTTAATTTCGGAGACCTCAAGCATATAGATACCATAATTCAAATTGGGTTCGAATGCGTCGATGCAGCTGAAATAGCCTTAATACAGGAGATGAAAACAGAATTGGTTCAAATTGATAAATAAATAAGACAAAATTAAGAAATAGGAGAAAACCTTCGAGAGATACAAGAATTGGTCATACTAATACTATGCGTAAAGATAACCATGAATACGTCGCAGCAAAAACGTTTAGGTATCCTGTACTTAGGAGTCAAAGATAAGTTGCTAGGATCCTGGAGCAGGACGCCTAACCATTGTTGCTATGCGTGTACCAATTGAGTTGGTAATATAACCTTCCTAGTCGCTACAGTGCACATATTTGTGTTTCAGGTAGCGTTGATCTTGAAGAAGCCTGCAAAATGCAATGATGTCTACACATTCAGTGTATTAACGTTTATGACGCGGACTGTACAGATGCATGGGATGTCTACACCACATCAAAATGATCAAGAAACGGTGGCGCGGACTGCACCTACTAGGAACCAGTGCCAACGGAGTTGCACCATTTCCCTCCTGAAATATTATAATATAATTTACGATCTGTTGATCAGCAGTGCGACGGTTATACCTGCTATGGCTTGTGTTATAGTTGATGCCGTTAATACTGTTATCGTATATTTGCGCCGTATTGTACATAAAGCGACTTGTATAGGTACATGCATTTTACAATGTTTTCATTGCACGACTGCCAACATATATAGTTGGTTTGAAATGGAATAATCTATATACGCAATACTAAATAATGTATACTCAAGTATGCAGCCTTGGTTTGGAATTGCCATTTATATTCGATTGTCCATAGTCCCTACTATGTTTTATCCAGTCATGATTATTTGCTTGTCATCGTGTGTTCGTGGTAGAGAACAAAATGGTTTTAATGTCTACATTTTTTTTTAATTGGAAATACATTAACAGGTGTGCGTGTGTTATACATCATGTCGTTATTTCCTTGAGGAAATGCCGCGTAATTAATACATTTTATATGTGTTTCATTTTCTTTCAAAACATGCGGTAATTCAAGGGAGACAACCTCACTTCGAAGTTAAAGAAATTAAAGGCGCACTTGCCAAATAAATGGTACTAATTTTAAATTGAATATTTAACACCTTTCAACCCATTCTGCTAGTTTATGTATGTAATGTTATAGTAATATCATGTATGTTGTCTGGAATTTTCGAAACACAACCATTAAACCTACTTAAATCATAGCTCGCTATTTGCCAGCCGGACTATATCTGCCCCCAAATCCATATAAAGTCCGGGTAATACTAGCTTGGAGCATTATACGGCATAAAAAGGGCATATAAAGTACAATGAATGTGGAACAATTTGGGACTACTTTCACTTGAGATATTTCGTAAATACGTGTGCCTTGCGAGGGACTCGAACATACGACAACGGAATAACTCAAGCAGAATGAATCCAGACCATGTACGTTACCCACTGTACTAACTGTGAATGTTTTTGCACTGAACAATCCAAAGATAGATAAATAGACAACGATAAGACAGTGTATAACCTGGGTAAATAAATATTTGAGATTAGGCGAAGAATAAAACTCGGCACGCCGAGTTGCAAAGTCCACACAGTCACACCCAACGCAACGAGGTCTATCCTCGCCTTTTCTTTCACTTATATCACGACGTCAGTTTAGGGCAGGAGGAAACCCGCAACATCTGTAGCGCTGAATGTTGCAGTAAACCTGCGAGCATGTATGATAATTACACAGGGATATTGATATTCTATTATTTGTTTATAGTTTATTTTAATTGGGAGTTTAGACCCGCTTTCAAGATTCAACCTGATTCAAGGGACTTTAGAGTCGGAAAAAGAGAGAGAAAGCAGGAAAATACCAAAGAGTAGAGAACTTCATATGAAAAAGATACATATGTGGCATATTTCCTTAAGATTACCTTTGGCGTCCTCTCACTAAGAGCAATTCTCTAGAATTATGTTCCAATGGAAAAACATTTGTTCATAGTGTAATGTTTTCTGACCTATTTTCTCACTTTCAATCTGCTTTCAATTGTTCTGGTGCTCGGATTCTAAGCAAAGTTATTGGGGAACATTTTTCTGGTGTAAATGTTGAAATTGTAGTCCCAAATTAACTTGTCCAGTATTGAAAAAAACCTCACCTAAATCAATTGATGATAAGCGTCCAATGGAAAGGTACCAAAATTATCTTGTTAATTTGTCTTCATTTGGAAACGAAGAAGTATGCTTTGTCTGTTCTCGACATTTTTTCAAGGTGTTTGTGGTTCCGACCTCTCAAGAACAAAACATGCGATACTGTTTCACGAGCCCTTAAGGATATCTACAGTGCCAGTCAGTGGGCTACCCCTCAGTAATTCAGTGCACCAATGGTACGGAATTCAAGTTTTCGGTGAGGCAGTTACTCGATTCAGTTGGAAGGGCTTACCATCCACAGAGCCAAGGAAAAGTAAATAGAATACTTTACTGTATTCTTAATGTTACAATATAATAATCACATAAACAACTGTTCAAAATTGCAGTCCATATGATTAATGGTTGGTAAATTTGGACCAAGGCTGTGAATTGGTTTGTTTAACATTCATTGATAACAGTTTAATCTATGTTCAGTGATATTTACAGTATTATTTTCTACCAATAAACAAGTCCCGTGATATACATTATTGTGAACATATTAAATGGATTTATTTTGCATTAGTGAATCATTAATTATATTTTATTCAGTAAGTTAACTAGGAGGGATATTTTCATTTATTCGTGTGTGTAATGCTATTGTGTGTGTTATCATACTAGATCAAGATAAGCCATCAGAGATGGAAAACGTACATTAGGTATGACATATAGAAGGAAGGAGCTTATTTCAACTGGGCCCAACGTCTACCTACCGATTTCACTGTTTACAGTATGTCCCATTACCGCGCAATTAGCCGCATATATATTGTATTATTTGTTCAATTGCCTATGATCTATGTTAAATAAAAATTTAATCCCATAAATTGTTAGTTTTGTAACAGTGATCACTTCAAGAATGTGAGATTATGTTTTAAAGTCATGTTAGACTTAATTTATTTATTTAACATAATACTACAAATTTAAAAGGTGGGGCACTCACATGGCTTGTGACCCCACACCCAACCCCAAATGATGTATGATAATTACACGGGGATATTGAAATTTTATTATTTGTTTATAGTGTATTTTAATTGGGAGTTTGGAGCCACTTTCAAGATTCAACCTGATTCAAGGGACTTTACAGTCGAACAAGAGAGAGAAAGCAGGAAAAGACCAAAGAGTAGAGAACTTCATATGAAAAAGATATATATGTGGCATATTTCCTTAAGATTACCTTTGGTGTCCTCTCATTAAGAGCAGTTCTCTAGAATAATGCTCCAAATGGAAAAGATGTTCATAGTGTAATGTTTTCTAACCTATTTTCTCACTTTCAATCTGCTTTCAGTTGTTCTGGTGCGCTGATTCTAAGGAAAGTTATTGGGGAACATTTTTCTGGTGTAAATGTTAAAATTGTACAGTCCCCTGGTGTAAATGTTAGAATAATTGTACAGTCCAAAATTAACTTGTCCAGTATTGAATAAACCTTCATCTAAATCAATTGATGATAAACGTCCAATGGAAAGGTACAAAAATTATCTTGTGAATTTGTTTGTTTTGTCTGTTCTCGACATCTTTTCAAGGCTTTTGTGGTTCCGACCTCTCACGAACAAAACATGTGATACTGTTTCAAGAGCCCTTGAGGATATCTACAGTGCCAGTCAGTGGGCTACCCCTCAGTTTTAAATGTGATAATTGACATTTGTAATAATCTACATCATACTTTGCACAGTTGACGTATCATTTTGTACTTTGAACGATTGAAAATGTAAAATCAACCTTTGTGACATAAAATAATATTGGCAACAATCCCCCTCCATAGACTACTGCTATCTGTTTCTATAACGAAATGCGAAAGGTCGTTCATCAGTGACATCACATCACGTGATTACGCCTCTATGCATTAAATGTCGGCAGTTTCCGGAAATCTTGGTTTGGGGCTAATAACTTGCTAACTAAGATGATTTTTTTTGTATTTTATTTAAATGGAAATACTTGTATTTAACCATATAATAACATTAAATTATCATATTTTAGAAGGAGTCTTCTTTAAATTCACGGCTTTGTAAAAAGCTATGATAAAACGAGGCATTCGGCCCTAAATCCCAAATCATGTAAATAATGCTGTGTTAATACTGAATCTGGCTTGAAACTGTTTTCCGCCGGATGGTCTACGGAAAACAGCTTCGTTAAAACTAGGCAGTTCACCCAGCGGTTTTAATCCGTTGTTCAGATTGAGAGTTCACACGACATATTTCCAATCCGACTTTGCACCGGTTCTTGTAAAACGGAAAGCGCGCCATCTGTGACTGGAGTCATTTACCGATCCAAGTGGGTTTTTAGTTCAGTGAGTTTCTGCCCTAGCTTTAATATCACCACGTGGTTCAGATCAATGTTAGGGTCATACTTCGACATCATATATGCCCGATTACTAAAACGATCTGATCCACAGTTAATGGCACACTAAATACACAACGCACCAAATACGCATTGGTGGGCAATATATCCTTGTATTAGTGTTCATCAGGTATCGCATAAACATTTAACAATGATTTAATCTTGATGTGTTTATCTTCATAATAAACACTACATTTAACATATAATTAAATAAATATCCCCAAAGTTACTCTAAACTTCAATTATTCTTTTGACACTTATTGGTGATGAATTAGTGCTTTACGTCGCAGCGGGAATATTTCACCCATATGCTACGACTACAATATTATATTTAATTTTAAAAAAATTAAAATTGACGCTCGTAGAAATCAACGGTGTTAGGATAACGTATGCATCATATTTTATATACATTCCATAAACCGCACGGACTCGCCTCTAGCGACCAGACAGTACCCCTCGTCGCCATATTGTTACAGTGACAAAGGAAGTAAATATGTATTTATTGCGCAAGCCCAGTGTAATATGTTTTTCTTAAGACTGTGTCAGAAACCTTTATAAACAGGCTTCGTTAAACTGGGTTGATACCGGTTTTAAGTGAACCGTTTATGCCTTTTAAGGCCGAAGACGGTTTAAAGCTTTTGTGTGATCACAGTACTATTTTTACCACTTTCCCTCATATTCTTGTTTTGGCTTTCAGGGACAGCTGATTTTCCACAGGGCAAGTAGAATTTGAAAAGTTACTTGCCCGGATAGCCATTGGTTAGAAAACCTAAGTGTCTAACACTGGTCATATGCTTTCCCTACTAAACAGCTGCTGGCGCGACCTCGAACTTGCTAAGGCGGGAAATCTAAAAATGAAGGCCGTTGGATAGATTGTGTGCTGTATAAACTATCGCGATTGATAAAATATCGGTGTTGCAATCAAATAATATGATTTGCTCATGACATTCGATGAGTTTGCACACCAACATTGAAAAAAGCATTATTATTTAATGAGTTGGCACACTATTGAAACATGTAGCTTTTTAATTCGGCAAAAAGCATTCATTGGTGAATGTACACGCGCATAACCGTGTTTCAGAAATCTAATAAAAATGGCCCTCACTTCTTCGATTGGAAAATAGAAAGTAGTATTGCTTCATTAATCACTATATTTGCATATAGAGATGAATTAGAACACTAATCCGACACGTTTGTTATCTGATACTTGATGCTTAATTTTCTAAGTTTGTCATTGATATATGGAAAGGTCAACTTGACACAACGTTCTTGTAGTTGTAAGTCCAATTGTAGAGAGTCTACAATTGGAATTGTGTTGCACGAAGCTCGTGTAGGCTATCTGAATAAGACAGCGCAACGGCAATTGTAAGTCCCTGCAAGTATTGTAGCCTGCAATAGCGTCGTGCAACTGGACCCAGGTCAAATCTCGGGTAGCCCAGCTGAAGATTTTACGGAACCGATTACAGCTATTTATTATTCGTAACAGGTTGTACTGTGTGACGGATAATAGCCACGGAAGAATGGCTATTATGCCCCAATGACAGTAGTAGTATATACGCCCCAATGACAGTAGTATAAAGTGCGCATTACAAATAATTCAAGTCGATTAGATTTCTGGAGCTCGGAATCAGTGATACTTCGCATGCGTGATAATGTGAGTGCAAATAACCTACTACTGATTGGTAAACGGTTTGAATAGTGTGCGAACTCGTCGAACTATATTGCTTTTTTTTTCTCCAATGTTGGTGTGCAAAATCATCTAATTTTTCAAATCTTGTTTTATTGTTATTATTATTGTTTGACGTCGCAGCGGGAATATCTCGCCCATAGGCCAATACGTCAAATAGGTAGGTAATACGTCAAATAATAAAACTACATTAATTAAATATTGCAGTCGTCGCGTATGGGTGAAAGATTCCCGCTGCGACAAAAACATGTTTGTTTTATTGTCTTGCATTCCTAATTAGTAATTGTTTTATTAAATATAATTGTAGTCGTCGCGTATTGGTGAAATATTCCAGCTGCAACGTAAAGTACTAGTCCATTTAGCAAAGCATGAACCCGAAAGTTCAGCTGAATTTCAAGGGGAACTTTTTGTCGATTGTTAAACGACGCTATTCCGTACGTGACGAGGAATGATTAATTATGATAGAAATGAGTTTAAATGAATTACAACACGAAAGACATGCAAAAAAAACCATTGCTTAATATTGGAGGATATTATTGAGTACAAAGAATGATATTGGTGAAATGGAATAAATAATGTGTATATAATAGAATTAAGTATGCAATGGTGAAAGATTAAAACATACAGACCAATTTCTTTTTAAAACGACAGGAACCTGGATGAAAAGATGTTTGAGGTTTGGCGAGGAGTAAAACCCGGCTGATATTATACTAAAACAACCATGACTATTTTATGGTTTCTAATTATATGTACATATAATTATTTTGAAATTAATTCCTGACTGTAATTCATCACTCTCAAATGATACATGTAATTGTTTAAGAAAGAGTGTAAAATAAGCCCTCCGCGCATTCTTCTCTACGCGATGAGTGGCGAGGGCTGACGTCTAATCACCATTTCCCCAGAATCTGGGAAAGGTTACTGTTCCTGCGAGTGTAATATACTGGAGCAAAGTGGAAGTGGTCCCGAGATGAGCCGATTGCACCTAAGCTAGAATGCCCAGAAAGTACTGAGTGTCGTGACATATATTCAACATTGTGTATTCTATGCAAGCTGATGAAAATGTCCCGAGTCTGTCAAAAGGCTGATTCTTGTAAACGTGGTAAAACATTTTTAATAAAATTTAAATAAATTTGACTTGTAAAATACAGAATGTTCAGATACAATGTACTATTGTTTATCCATGACATAAAACAAAACAAATTGGTAGTCTCGTTTTTAAGAATGGAAACATTTAATTTGATTTGTCCACATAAATCCACGGGAATTGCCTGTCGATAATTTGTGTTCTATTTCACTTCATATATGGTGAGACTTCTGCACAAACAATAAAATATGTGTCCCTTGCCATCCGTACATTCGAAAGAAACATTTCTTCAGGCCATAACTTTACGTCAATCGGCTCACCTCTGGACTACTTCCACTTTGCTCCAGTAATACCCTCGGCACTCGCAGAAGCAGTAATCTTACCCAGATTCCGGGATAATGGTGATGAGTCGTCGTCAGCCTCACCACTCGGAAGAATGCGCTGGGGGCCTATTTTACACTCTTTAGTAAAAAATGACATTCTATCATTTGAGAGTGATAAATTAGTTAGGAATTACCCTCAAAATAATTATATGTAATTAGAAACCGTAATATGATTATGATTGTCTTAGTATATTATCAACCGACTAGGAAATAGTGTTATTTATATTAAATATATTTCAACTACTGACTGATTGTTAGGCAACGGGAAAAACTGCAGATATATAGTTTACTGAAATATATACTATTAGCTAATCAATACATGGACTAATTTAATCAGTTAAAGAAAATATTGAGCTAGGGTATCACGTGACTATCGCGTGACAGATGTAGTTCTAATATGGTAGCGACCGTGAGATTTCCGAGAGGACTGAGTCAGTCCCGTAGGTTAGCCGAGTGAACTTTACGTCTACTGTCGCAGTCCTATTCCACCAGACGTCTGTTGGCTTTACCCACATGGTGAGCAACCTTAGAAATAGCAGAGTCATCATAATTAATCTGACCTGCTGCACATTTCGTGCTCGTCGTTGACGTCTACGTTGAACAAAGACAACGGACGTCGGAAACCATAAAGTGTAGGAGGCCGTCTGGCCACTCAGCGCATCCGTCTCGTATGGTATTCCGCCAACCTTGACACACGTTCCAGTGAATAACACAGGAAGAACATCTGTGCAGTAGGTTGTCATGGCACAAATCCCAACCTTCTTTTCATGATCCATGGCCACTTCTGATATTGACTTTACAACATTTCCTCTTTTCTCGCTGTTGAATCCTTGTCGCTGTCATTTTCAAAGTCGGAGCACTGTCGTATATGACGCTACATGAATTATGACGTCACTCAGAATACGTCACCATGGAAACAATTCACTGTCCATGTCACATGACTACAACCAATCTTTTTGTACATTTGTTCTGATTGGTCCATACAATTGAATATTCATTAGCAAGCACATGGTGGGAAATTTGAATATTCATTTAGACAATGTTTATTTACATCAGCTATTATGACGACTGATACCGATACAAGCGTTTCCTGCAAATATTTCATGGGCAAAATAAACTTATCACTTTTACATTGGCATTTGCGTTTCTACAGATAACTGAACTAAGTAACACATATTGAGAAAACGTTCGCCAAAACACATTCTTCAGCCGAATAGCAAGGCACAAGCCCGTGATTTAGCGA
>JAUTBT010035619.1:0-36919 GCA_032361225.1 Lepetodrilus schrolli
GAATGAATTGAAATTCACTGAAAATTTAATACATTTGACACATTGCCTGATTTTAGACATTGACTGTAACATATATTATATTGACTTCTCTTTTGCTGTAAATAAATACAGGAAATATTACTAGAATATTTAGAATTTGCTATTTTTTTCTGTGGCGTAATAAACTATGGTCAGGTGGGTACATTGGATTCTGGTACTTGGCTATCTAACCTGTGCAATATGTGAACAGACCAAAGTCTAATTGTGAAAACTAGCATTATTATTATGATGTGTCTATCGATTATTTAATATGTTTAATGAATTGATATTTACAATATATACATAGAGGATCTCATATGTGGTTATATTTTACTGAATTCATTAAACGAGTTGGCAAACATATAGTATGCGAGGCATTATTTATCACATACTAGTAACTGTAGAAACTATTGTAATATCGAGAGAGAAAAAAATCAATCACAAACACTATATTAGACAAATGCCCTGGACACCTAACACCTAACTTTTCTCGCTGTGTAAGTGTAGATATTTTCATCGAATACATTCAAATGTATTTTTCAGGTGTTGATATCGCCCGTATTCTGTATAATTCATGAAAGAGTGTAACAGTACACACTTTTCTACATTTCCAGGTAAGCTGTACTAATAAAAATGGTCACGTTAGTAGGATGGACACTGGTTCTTGTGTGCTTGACCAGTCTGACTTCAGGTAAATATTGTGTTCTTTTATCATGGTCATACATATCTATAACGCCGATGAATCAAGCAATATAGATACAGAGATAGACAGACGAACCAAGACAGACAGACACGATGAGACAGACATACAAGACAAGACGAGCCAAGACAGACATATAAGATGATACAGACAGACAAGACAAGATGAGACAATACAGACGGACAAGATAGACAGATATACAAGACAAGACCAGACAGAAGATGCGTCCGCGATGAAACCATAATAAAACAATAGGGTTATACATGTATATCTCTTTACATTTTATTTTCATTTATCAACGATGTAATGGAAAGTCTATATCAGTTCACACTCCATGACAATTCCTAAATTCAATTCACTGTACTAAACGGGCAATTTTATCTCATATCGTATAAATTATTTCTATTCTGTAATATCTACAGGAGAGACAGTCAAATCTCCGGAGATTTGCGCAAATGCCAGTTCCACAAACGTGACCCTCCAGTGTCCAGCTTCCAATAAGATACACGTCATCAGCATCTGGTACTCCAACGCTACCAGTTCGTGCATGCGTGGTGATTGTGAGGTTCTACTGGAGAATAGTTCCGACACTCTCATCCCAAACTGCAATGGGATATCTACCTGCCTACAAGATCTTGCAGATTACAAATTGGTGCAGACATGTGGAAACATCAGCTCATATTATGTTGCCACGGTCTCATACGAATGCATATCTGGTAAGAATATAACTATCAGTTAAATTCCAACGATTGAAACGATTTCCTGATCTTATATATACCTTACTGGCAGGTGTTAACATCTGCAGTCCAATCTAATTTCAGACACAAACATTAGGGGTTGCAGTCAAATCTCATTTCAAACCCCGACATTAACATCTGCAGTCCAATCTCGTTTCAGACATATGCGTTAGCATCTGCAGTCCAATCTCATTTCAGACACAAACCTTAGAGGTTGCAGTCAAATCTCATTTCAGACACAGACGTTAACATCTGCAGTCCAATCACATCTTCTGGAGGAGTGTTGTACCTTGCCGCACCGAACTATCCCCGGAATAACGGCAATGACAGCACGAATGCCAAGTGTGTCTGCCACGTCACGGGAACAAAGATGTCGGTGGAAATATTGGAGATTTTCTTCAGATATATATCCAAACGCAAGGCCGAGCTGACGCTAGAGAGTAGTGATTATTCGTGGAAGACTCATAACGAACCGTACGTCCACCTTGCCTACAACGAGATTGTGATGCACGACGTGGACAATCTGACCATCACGTTCGATGCCTATGGACTGAAGAGTCAAGATCTATGGATGAAGATAAATGGTTGGAAACAATATGATTTGTTAATGTGTTTATGTTATTACTATGATACCAGAAAACGATGCACGTACTATACTATAGTGATGCTATTATTCTTCTGTTTGGGGCGGGTGGTAGCGCAGTGGCAGAACGTTGGACTTCGGAGCCAAAGGTTCCAGGTAAAAATCCCACTCCGGGGGCCCGGCATCAATGTTCGCGAAAGATACCTTTCTGGCGCGATATTGACAGGATGCGATGTCTGTAGAGTGGCAATGCAATTATCGTCCTTGGTCGTACCAGCCGATGCTCGCAGGTTTACTGCAACATTCAGCGCTGCGGATGTTGCGGGTTTCCTCCTGCCCTAAACTGACAAGTCGTGATATAAGTGAAAGAATCTTGAAAGCAACTATAAACCCCAATACAAAAAAAATAAAATCTTCTGATTATGTAGTGAGAATGACGTTAATTTTCTCTCCGCAATTTGTAAACTATGCTTAGTGTACTGTATTCAAAACCCAAAAGATATATTACAAAAATATTTGGATTGTTATCTTGTCACATTTCTGAGCAATCTTACAGAAAATAATAGGATCAATATAGTTTGTTCGTTGTAAATGTCACTGCAATGTGAAATAAATATGTTTAAAACAAATCAGAACTACAGTTGGCGATTTGGTCAAAATAGAGTACACGGAAAAGCCGAGTACATGATATTTAATTGTTGCCATACAAGCCTGACCATACTATGTCATGAAATGGCCGTTTAAAATGGACTATATAACATTTATAGATCACGTCGCATTTTTTACTTTTGGTTTAGGTACATCCCAGATACAGGTCATATGTAATGGGGGTACTCCAACTACTCCATCTACCCCTCAAGCAATATCATCACAACCAGTGAATACACCAACGTCCCAGGCAGCTACGACTAGTACGTATACTATCACCGCGTACCATTTAACGTTATTTGTGGCTGTTGTTTTGTTAGTTTTTTTATTATTTTTTATTTTGTTGTTGTTTTTGTATTATTACTATTGTTTTTGTTGTGGTGGTGGTGTTTATTTCTTATTCTTATTCTTATTATTGTAGTAGTAGTTGTTGTTGTGTTTTGTTAATTAATGAATTTTGTTATCTTAATTATTTTTATTAGTATTACTGTTGTTGTTATCGTTTGAATTTTCGTAGCTGTTGTTGTGTTGTTAATTTTTGTTTGTTTGTTTGTTTTGTTGGGGTTTTTTGGGGGGTGTTTTGTTGTTGTTGTTGTTAATGTAATTTGTTATCTTTTTTAAAGTTGAAAAGTCAGGAATTATCGTTAATACTATTTTTGATATATCATTATTTCTTTCATAATGATCCCAGATACGACTGGATTTCGAGTTTCAGAATATTCAGTTAGGGTATTGTGTCTTCCTATGTTACATTGACAGTTGAGCAAGAAATCGTTGAATATTACCATCCGTTTTCAGGATAATAAGTAATCTTTTTCCATATTTTAAAACACAAAATTAATCGTTAAAATAATAACAACATCGGTTTAGCCCAAAGCATACAGCAAGCAAAAAACGTGTTTAGCTAAACAAAAAAATGTGATTTCGTTTGCCGTGTGCAGCAGTTTAACGAGCACCAGCTCTTTACGTTTATCGAAACAATTTTCTTTGCCGTGTGCGTTGGGCTATGTTTCGTTTTGCATGATGTACTGTTATTATAGCGTAGTTTATTTTGTACAAAACCTGTTCTTCAGGTACATATGATAATTTGACAACAATTGTCCCGCCTACTTCCGGTAAAGTGAAAGACAAAGGTATATGTTTTCTTGGCATACTTGTCCAACTATCGTACGCCTATATTTCTAATTGAAGTATTTATTTAACTATGTTGAAGTATCACATATTGTATTCTATAATGCTCTACTTGAAGTATTTAAAGAAATATTGTTCAAACATTTTCTATTCGATTCACAACAATCTAGCATCGATATCAAAACGTTAATTATTTATTTCATATACAGGTTACGGGCAATACCAAAACCTGACAATTTTAGAACTTTTGAATGTATTCGATGGAAATATCTAATCTTTGTTTTTCTTCGTATAACAGGTCCTTCAAACAATATTCCTATTATAGTGGGAAGTATAGTTGCCGTCATAGTAGTTGGAATAGTGGTCGTCTTAGGAGTTCTGCTTAGGTGAGGATCTCTATGTCCTGTCGAATTTGAACATTTGGAATATAATTATAATGATGGTTCATTAACGCATACAACCAATAGCAACATGGCAATAGCATAAATGTAATATCAAATGAAAGGAAATACTGTAACATTCTGTTTTGAAGTCTTACATTTAGGCCTTTATGTGAAATTACATTGAAACATTTGCACCAAAGTCTGTAATGAGATTAAGAGCAGTAATCAATGGTAGTACTAGTATATGTGAAATGGATATGATTTCTCACAATTGCTGTAAGTATTAATAAAAGTTCATGCATTTATCTAATTATACAGAAGGAGGGGAATGGGGCCGTTCCAAGAGTCTAAGAAGCGTCTGTATGACGGTAACAGACGCGAGAAAGAAGACGAAGCTTACGAGATGCCAAGTTTTGTTCTAGATGTGTCCGGTATTAAATCCACTGATAAAAATGGCAGCCATTTTGATCCCCCATACATTGAAGTAGGAGCTGGCACCCCTATCGACCTGGACAGTCAGGAACCTGTTAATTCGCCATATTCCAAAGTCCAGCCCACGACCTCTGCACAAAAAGGAGCAAGACCTCCAAGCCCGGCTTATGCTGAACCGATCTCAAATGGTCTTAGATATGACAAGTCACATCGCCTTCCATACACTGAAATCAAACCCGGAAATCCGGTTAAAACGGACGCTGGTCCCCCAGCATATGCCGAGCCTATCGTGTTGGTTCAGATTAATTCCGATAGCGCGAATGGTCCTGCCAGCCCACCATATGCCGAGATTCAAATGGGTGCGGTTGGTAGTTCAAGACCGGCCAGTTCTCCATACGCCGAGCTGGACTTTTCCAACGCCAGTGACCTAAATGTGTCTCGAGAAAGTGATCACAAAGAAAGCACACTTCCGTTGACATCTAAACGTCTTGAAGAACTTTATGCCAAGGTTGTACCTAATAAATTCCACTCCACCAAAAAACTGCGAGAAGAAGAAAAGCGAATCAGGGAAAGGGCGAAACAAAAGGGACTAAACTCAACTGGGGAACAAGAAGATCTAGACGCAAGACAAGAAGAAGACAACTCCAAGTCCAGACGATCCCTCAGTAACGACTACCAGGAAATAGGGTGGATACATCCACATGATGTAGAGAGGCCAATCACTCCTCCCATTCCTCCTAAACTAGAGAACATTCTTGGTGAAGAAACAGCGAAAACGAAGGACAAAACATCCCAGAAGTCAAACGGTTCCAAAAAAGGTAAAGCTTTCAAAATTCTAAGCAAAATGAAGAGAAATAAACACATTCATGAGAAGTCTCCTCAAAGAGAAGACATGGAAGGTGTATTAGTCAATGGTGTGAAAGAAAGACCTGGTGAACGAGCTGAAGCCAATGCTAATAATGGTAAAAATGGCCGTGTTACGGTTGACGTTAATCAAACCGAGGACGTTGTAATGGTCGATAACGTCCTCTATGAAGGAGGCCCCCCACACCACCAAAACACGCCAGCGAACATTAACCACGCTACTTCCGACTCGGTAAAACTGCATGAACATGCTCCAGAATCCGACATTCTTCCCAGACCGCAGAGCAATCCATATGAGATTATTAAGGAAGATGCTGTTCCCGACGTGCCTCTGGCTATTTCCGGTATCCAGCGTATACGTCCGGTTCCATATGAGGAAGTCACTCTGGTGTGAAGTGCTAAATAACTACTAATCGTCAACTAATTTATAATTCAGTGCTAACGTATCATGGGACACAGAAGATATACCAGTAGGCCAGTAGGAGGTACCTGTGCGACTGTTGTAGAACTACAATTGTTTGAACAAAGGCGGTCAAGCCTGCGTTTCACGAACTTGTATTACTGTAGTGCGAGCGTAAATATGGACGTACGCCTTGATTATAATACGTAACAAAAGTACGTAAGCCTCGGTGTACACTCAAACTACCCATACGGCCCTTTCGTGTAACAAAACGCAGGCCTGTTTACTATAGAGGAGCCGTGCTCCCGTAGCTTTCATATACATACGACATCGTAAAGACTTCGTGAAAGAACACGTTACTCTTTCGGGATCACAACATTTTCTTTCACGAAGTCTTAACAATGTCATTAGTATACGATAGCTTTGAGGGTGGGTGGTAGCGCAGTGGTAGAATGCTGGACTTTGGAACCAAAGGTTCCAGGTTCAAATCCCGCCCCGGGGAGCCTGGCATCAATGTTCGCGAAAGTTACCTTCTGATGCAATATCGATAGGATGCGATGTCTGTAAAGTGGCAACGCGGTTATCACCCGTGGTCTTGTCAGCAACAATCAGCCCTACGGATGTTGCAGGTTTCCTCCTGCTCTAAATTGACAAGTTGTCATATAAGTGAAAGAATCTTGAAAGCAACTCTAAACCCCAATTTTAAAAAACCCGATAGTTTCGGGAACATGACTGTAAGGTGTGCTCATTGAATGTAACAAGATCCGGATGTATACCCACCCTCGCTATACTACTGCACACTGTCAGTCCACTTCCTGCCATATTGGTATAATAAGATACTGGTCGAGCCAGTATTACAGAAAGTTAATATAACGTTCAGACGGCTCACTACAGTATTGTTGTTATTTTAATGTTGAGACAGCTAACTATAGCATTCCTGGGTTTTTTTTCTTTCTTTTTAAAAAAAATATTGTGGTTTAGAGCCGCTTTCAAGATTCTTTCATTTATATCACGGCTTGTCAGTTAATGACAGGAGGAAACCTGCAACGTCCGTAGTGCTGAATGTTACAGTAAACCTGCAATACTGGCTGATACTGGCAGACCAAGTATTCTATTTAACCGATACTTTCCAATTCATATAAATTATTAATTGGATATTAACAATTCATATATGTTTATGTGTATATAATATTGATCCAGATTATGTCTGATAGTCCATATTAAATGCATACAATATTAAAAACATGAAATAAAAATAAATATGAAATATTTATTAATTACATATTTCAATCAACGTTTTCTAAATGTTTTGACGTGAATAGGGTAGATAGTGCAGACTCATATGCATGGACCATAAATAACTTTAAAACACAATTCATGGTCACACACACACACACACACACACACACACACACACACACACATTTACAGTAGACGTACATAATTTTCTGAGCAGTTCATCAGGTAGGTTTAACAGGAAGTTCAAATGCTGTACTAGTTATTTAAGGCAATATGTCCTCATATTGTCATATTGTCTATATCAATTGTGTATTATACACATCTGAGGCAACCTTGGCCTAAAAGTTAACTGCATAGGTTGTCCGAGGCAATCTGAAGATTGGACTACATGTTGTCCGAGGCAATCTGAAGATTGGACTACATGTTGTCCGAGGCAATCTGAAGATTGGACTACATGTTGTTTGAAGGAATCTGAAGGTTGTCCGACATGTTATCCATGGCCCACAGGCTTTAAAAGGCAAGCTGAGGGTTGGCCCACATATTGCTCATGGCCCACATGTTTTCTGAGATAATTGTAAGGTTTTCCACAGGTTGTCCATGCCCACATGTTGTCCAAGGCAATCTGAAGTATGGACCACATTCTCTGGTAAATCAGAAATAGATCATCTGTTATCTGAGCTAATTATGAAGAATTCCACCCGCTTGTTATTGCCAGATATATCAGAATGAGATGCCCTTGCTCTCTGAAGTCCTGCTTCCATAGGTCATATTGACCCCAAGCAGTGATGTCACCTTGAAATGAAATAAGTCAATAATTGAGTACGCCTATACATGTGTATATATATATATATATTTCCACAGTATTTCAGTGACCTTTAGTAGAAGCCACGGCAACAGATAATTGCAATTTTAACAGTCCAGTGCAAATAAATTGACCCCTGGACAAATAAATTGGCAGATTTCCGCTGATCCATGGAAAATGCCTGTAGTATTAACTCAACTTTTAAATGAAATTGAGACAGCTTTAGCCAATAATTCTGACAATCTGCTGAAGTGTTCAGCTGGCAAGTCTATTGGGAATATAATTTTTTTTAATTGTGTGTAGCCAGAGGACAAGACAATAGTATACTAGTATGTGCAGAATATGTAGGCGTGTGTCAAAGGTGAAAGCACATTATAGTATAGTACATGTATAATGCTATGAAAATGCTTATCACAACCACCAGAATACTTTACAATGGTTGTAACACACACGTAACACAAAATGGATGATAAACATCCATTATTAGCACTACAGCACCTCAGACAGTTGTTGTTCATGTGGTTTCACCTTTAAACACGCACACATATTCCATGTGTATTAGAAACTGAGCTGGTTTGTTAAGATCAGTTGAACAATACCTGCTTGAACTTTGACCTAATATTCTCAAGGTCGTCAAACAGAGCTTCATTCAGAACATCCGAGAGAGGGAACTCTGACAGCATTGATTCCAGAGCCTGTAGAGCCTTCTCAACGCTGAAACATCATGCAGCAAACACTTGTCATTGGTTATATATCATTGAGAAAGAAAACATTGTATAAGCAAACACTGAGCTATCCCCAGAGGTCCTGGGTTCGATCATAGCTCATGCCATCATGTTGTATTCTTGAGCAAAGTGCTTAGATCCACACTGCACCAGTCCACCCAGCTGTATAATGGATACCTGGTAGGAAGAGATGGAAAATGGCTGCTTGGGTTGTATAATCCCAAGGGTGTTGAGAAGGTGAAATGAGTGCACATTGTCATTGTTCCATTGACCATGGTAACAGTGCTTCGAGTATGCATTAGCATGAAGTCATCTGCTTTACAAATGTATGATTTATTTAATATTTATTTATTATTGCACAGTAAATTTGGATTATTAGTGTATATTATTTGTGTTCTCACCGCAGTTTGGTTCCACCTTCTTCATTGATCATTCTCTGCACTGTAGACACAAAACCTTTGTAGAAACCAATCTACAACAATAAAATCCTTAATGCAAACCAATGGAAATCCGTAATAAGATATATTCTCTATATATAATATTATATCAAAATCAAAATGCTTAGGTCATGCAATTATACAAAATTATACAAAATTCCTATTTATATATTTCACTAATTTATTGATCGAATTACAGAAAAAATTACAGAATGAAAATGTCAACGTATGACCCAAACAAATTCAGCAACACCAATAAAGAATTCATTTGTTTTTCAAAGTTTAAAAAAAATAACTTTAAAAAAATACAGTAGTCATGAATATACAGTTTTTGCAGCAGATTACATTAACATAATCGTGCTTCTATAATCAGAGATTTGTCCGTTTTGGGATTCGAACCTGAATCATCTGAATGTGACTCCAACACTATCTGCGTAGCCAAAGAGGTAATCTGCACAGGTCAAAACCGATAGGAGCATGTATTATCACGATCAGCTCCACTTGAATGAACGTGAGACTATATTCAACAAAATTAATTAAGGACCAATAGCCTTTTTCAAACATACAAATTTAGCTTGATAATATAATTTTTACAACGAAGAATTTCCAAATAACACAAGCCGAGTTGTGAAATTTAGTAGAAAGCTTTTCAACAAAATATCTGTTGGCACTTAATTTATTTGGTTGAATATATATGTGGGGCACTCCTGACCTCTGATCCTATGGCGATGCCCTTCTGGAAGCCCAGTCTGCACCCCTCCAGGAGTCCTTTCCTCTCCCCCACCATGCGCCCCTCATCAAACCCTTCACCCTGAATCCTGGAACATAGAGACCAGGTCATTCTTCAGGGAATGGTGTCACAGCATGGGTGTAAAACTAATGAGATCTAACTGGTGGAGGCAGTTTGTGATGTCATAATGAGATGTGATGTCATAATGATATTGGCTTGATAGGTAGCACTTTCGCAAACAAGCTCTGCCATGATTGGTAACACTCCAACTAATGTTACTGGTATTGTCAAATGGAAAGTTCATGTTGTTATTAGAACATGCAGTATTTGCACTGCAAATCATGAAATACACAAAGAGAACGTCCTGTTCTTACAGGAAAAAGTCTGCTTTCATTAACAATATTACTAGTAATACTAGCACTCGGCGATCACTGAAAACCTAGTTCTGGTAAACCAAGAAACTACTGTGACTGTCAGCCAATCAGATTTTTAAAATCAAGTGTCGTTATTTAATCAAGGAAGCATAATATTTAACGTAGGAACAACAAGTTTAGTTTTCCTTTGTTTTTTTTCTTTTTCACGAAATCAATACAATCTACGAAAACCAGGTACTAAAGGATACATAATCAATATGGATCACTCAACAGAAGACCTGCTGAACTGCTTTGGTCATGTTTATGGCTGGGTACATAGAGACCGGGTCATTCTTCAGGTAACTGTCACAGCATGGGTGTAAAACTAATGATCTCAATTGTGAAGGCATTCTGCGATGTCATAATGAGCTCTGCCAAGATCGGTAATGTTCCAACACATTTTTCCGGTATTTTCAAATGGAAAGTGTGTATCGAGTTCATACTGTTATTAGAACATGCACTATTTGCACTGCAAATCATGAAATGAATACAACCTACGAAAATCAGGTACTAAAGGAAGGATACATAATCGATACAGCTCACTGTTTTGGCCATGTTTATAGTTGGGTACTCGGTAGTGATAATGATCATAATGATCACTACCCGGCCATGATCACTACCGGGTACCCAGCTATAAACAGGACCAACTTAGTAGTGTTTGCTACGCGTAGCACACGGCCATAAACATGGCCTAGGCCGTAGCCTAGGGCCAACTGAACTGCTGAAAGTGAAATAGCATTACAACAAGTTATAAAATGTGATGAAATTAAAATAACAAGTTAGATAGTTTCATCATGATGACAATAGAAAGGTAACACGGTGTTTAGTTAACAAGACGGACCTCTCTTCAGACATGATAACATCATGAAACAGGTCATCCTGTACAGTTTTTTGTTCACGCGAGGAACGGTCGTGTTGCACGGAAGCCGCCATCTTGATGGGCAATTCTAACTTGAATTTAGAGTAGCCTGCCCTTTGAAGCTGTGCTGTCATTTTATACATTACATCATGTCAACTTTGTGATCAATTTTTGTTATAATGTGAAGTGTTGTTTCCTTCATTTTGTCGTATTTTAAGGGGAGGAAATGTCGCAGTTTGTGATAGCACGGTGATGATATAAATTAACAGACCGAGGACAACAAAACCGCAATATCTGTGATAGTATCTATGATCATGACCAGCCTTGAAATGAATGTTCACGAAGGCATGGATTTCCCAGGGAGCGATGTTGCTATGGTAACTGGAGACTACGATTACTATCACTATGGATGTGATGGTTGCAATGATCAAGTAATGTGTTTGATATGTTATGACGGTATTATCTTAATTAATTCACCTTGCATTAATGTTTGTTTACATCTGTTGCCTGTTCACAAGTTGGTATTAATGTAATCAATACTCATTAATTTGCTAAAGCTAAGGTATTGATATAAAACATTTAATTAATTATCCAACATAAACATATAAGCAATATATGTTAATTACTGAATTTATGTTAATTAGTATAAAAGTACTCTAAATTAATTCACATATACTGTATGCATGTACTCTTTATTTATGATATGCATTCATTTTCTAGATAGGTTTTTAAATATTTTGTTGATTTTAATGTTCCACAGGGATGGGGTTGTGGGTACCGCACCTTGCAAACACTGTGTTCCTGGGTTCGAAGACAGCAGAACGGTGCTGCTACACCTAGTCCAGTTCCATCAATACATGACATACAGAGGGCACTGGTAAACATGGAGGACAAACCCACCACGTTTCTAGGGTCACATGACTGGATTGGTAGCGTGGAAGTATCACTGTGTGTCAACTACTTTTATCAGGTCAGATTTTATATTCGGATATATCATGCACATTAATAGTTAAAGCTGAAACGAATACCAGTAGAAAACATTATATTTGAATATGCAGCCCTCAAAGTTACAAAACTGTCTAAGGAGCCATTTGGCTCCAGCAGATCCAGAAACACTTAAATTAAGTGAAATACTGGTCACCAAATGCAAAATTAGGTCACCATGGCTCCCAAATTAGTCGCTAAATTGAGCCCTGATATGTGGTTGTAAGTATTCTATTCATATTTGAATATTAGTTTGAAATCAAGTGACATTTCTGGTCATATTGTCACTGTAACAAATGTTTTTTACACGGTATGTGTTTGTAAGTTATCAGCTACTGTATGCTATTTCTATATGTTTATGAAAATATATACATCATGCTATTAAAAGTGAGGTGAGTGGTAGTGCAATGGTTAGAACATTGGACGTTGGCTTCGGAGCCAAAGGTTCAAATCCTGCCCCAGGAGCCCGGTGTCAATGTTCGCGATATTGATAGGATGCGCTGTCTGTACCGAGGCTATGCAATTATTCATCCTTGGTCTGTCAGTACCAGCTGTGCTCACAGGTTTAATGCAACATTCAGCGCTATGGATGTTCTTGAAAGAATCTTGAAAGCAGCCCTAAATCTCTATTTTAAAATATATATAATTAAAAGTGACCTCATAAATCTTATGAAGTCAGCATAATTTCCCCAAAATTTACATTGGTAATGTGTTCACGTATGCTATATAGATGATTATTTGTCGGCAACAACTTTGAATAATATATTCCCTTGAAATCCTTCTGCAGACCAAATTTGTCAACTTTGCATGAATTCGTTTTTTGCAAGGTGATTTCATCCCCATATATTGCATATACCATAGCTGGAGAATATGCTACTAAAGTTTCATTACATGGCCAGTATATACTATATCAGACTTTCTATACCTACAGAACTCCAGCTATAGATAAAATGTAAGACACTAGGTGTGGTTCCATGACCAATTGAATTATAGTGCCATTATTTGACCACTATCATCATCATAGTAAATAACATGTAGACCTGTAATAGTCATTTCCTTAGCTCTATTATTCTAATTAGCAATTCCTAACACCTAATTATACAGCTCAAAATATCCATATGTAACCATTTTACCTTGAGGCACAGAATAATAAAATTGTAATGTCATTTTAATGTATTTTATGACATTAAAGTTTTATTATAGCCATTCATGGTCCTGTGCTTGAGGTAAGTGAATGTGTGTGTGTGTGTGTGGGTGTGTGTGTCTGTGTGTCTGTGTGCATGCATGCATGTGTGTGTTGTATGTGTGTGTATGTGTGTGTGTGTGTGTCTATGCATGTGTGTCTGTGTGCATTCATGCATGTGTGTGGTGTATGTGTGTGTATGTGTGTGTGTGTGTCTATGCATGTGTGTGTCTGTGTGCATGCATGCATATGTGTGTTGTATGTGTGTGTGTATATGTGTGTGTCTATGCATGTGTCTATCTGTGTGCATGCATGCATGTGTGTGTTGTATGTGTGTGTATGTGTGTGTGTCTATGCATGTGTGTGTGTCTGTGTGCATGCATGCATGTGTGTGTTACATGTGTATGTGTGTGTGTGTGTCTATGCATGTGTGTGTCTGTGTGCATGCATGCGTGTCTATGCATGTGTGTGTGCATGCATGCATGTGTGTCTATGCATGTGTGTGTCTGGGTGCATGCATGTGTGTGTATGTGTGTGTGTCTATGCAGGTGTGTGTCTGTGAGCATACATGCATGTGTGTTGTATGTGAGTGTATGTGTGTCTATGCATGTGTGTGTCTGTGTGCATGCATGCATGTGTGTGTTGCATGTGTGTGTATGTGTGTGTCTATGCATGTGTGTGTCTGTGTGCATGCATGCATGCATGTGTGTCTATGCATGTGTGTGTGCGCATGCATGCATGTGTCTCTATGCATGTGTGTGTCTGTGTGCATGCATGCATGTGTGTGTTTCATGTGTGTGTATGTGTGTGTCAATGTGTGTGTGGCTCTGTGTGTATGCATGTGTGTGTGCATGTATGTGTGTGTATGTGTGTGTGTCAATGTGTCTGTGGCTCTGTGTGTGTATGCATGTGTGTATGCATGTGTGTGTGTGTGTGTGTGTGTCTGTGTGTGTTCACACATATTAACACATGATACAGGAAAGACACACAAGATACAGCTAGTTCAGAAGAACCAGTGTTGGAAATCACCGTAATTGTATACATGTGTATATGAAACGTTTGTCCACCAAAGATAGAAGATACTATGCAGGGCTTGAACTCGGAACCTTTAACTTTAACGAATATGCCACAACAATAGGATTACCATTGTCATCACTTTGATTATCACTTTAAACAGCATTGGACATCACGTTAAACAGCATTGTTGAAAGCAGACGAATCGCTAGTTCAGTAACATTTTTATAACTCAGTTTTTAGAATTCAAATAGTGTAGGGTTTTAAAAAATATATTATCCTTACTGTTACTGAAGTATCGATTCCCGTATGTCATTAAATTGATGGTGGTTATTTGAATTATGTAGGCCCACTAATGTGGATATTACAACACAATTGAAATGATGATATATATAATTTTATTCAAATATGTTTCTGGATACATGTAATACATTCCAATTTTCTACACTTTTGTTTTATATTAATTAACAGATGTGACAAAAATCCTGGAATTATCCTCATTTAATATCATCATCATGATCAACCACACCTGCCGAGTACGATTTCATTCTCAAGCCCAAATTGTATGGGGATTTGTTGAGTATGAAATCGTAATTTCGGAGCCAGTTGTAGTAAACAATTCTCTACGAACACCTCCCCTACTTTTACAACATACAAAGTAATTGGCAGAGAATGACAGACAGCGAAGCAGTCAGGCCGAAAATGAGAGTATTCAGGCGACGAAGCCTTATTGTTGACGCCTCCGTCGATGCATCCTCAAAACCCCGGCCATTGTGCCTACTTCTGACGGATGGTAAGTAGGCATAATGGCCTTGAGTTTCGAGGATGCCTTCAATGTACATAGGCCCCAACCAAGGAAATATCGTAAACTACCAGTGTTGATCCGCTGGCGCACCATAGATATCCGGACTACCCTTATGTGTGTGCTTCTAAGGAGTGATCCAACTTGACAAATGGAGAGGAAAAATCAATACCTGTAGCTTAGAATCCCCACGGCATATCCTTTATTAAACCATAATTCATTATATCTACACACACGATGACAGTCTCTCGAGAGTCCCTAGCATTCGCTAGTGCTAGTATGTAAACATACACAAGCACAAAGAAAATACTAGTTATTTGCAAGAGTCTCAGATGGAATGGTCTGAAATGGTCTGAAATTATCTGGAAAGATCTGAAATGGTAAGATGGGACTTGACGGAGATAAATGTATTCGTTGATGAGTGATGAGAGTTTTTCCAATTATCACCAATTACCATTAGTAAATAATTATAATATATTTTTCAATAACTGAAATATTGGCCGCATTCTTTAGAGAATCACTTACAACCACATATCAATGTCACGGGCATGGTCTTGATATGTTTCATTCCTTGCTGTTCTGAATCGTCACGTATGGGTGAAAGATTCCCGCTGTGACTTAAAACAATAATTCACACCCACTGACTCACTCGTTGTTCTGATCGAATATCCTCAACCTATATCCTCATTAAGTGGCATGTATACCTAAGATATCTGTAGGAGGGCACATTTATTAAGACGATTTGCTTTCTGGTGTTGAAATGGTCATCCAGGAACGTCTAGCATGTACTAGTGCTAGCAATGTTTACAAACAAGCACAATAGAAATACTAGTCGTTCACGGACAATTCAATAGGCTGATGGAAGAGAACGTAAACAATTGAGTTTTACAATAAGGATAGTGCATGTAGTTGATAGATCCTAGCGTTGTGGGTAGCTAGTGCAGGCATACGTGTAGAACATGTGAGCACATACTAATAGATATAATAGCAATGAACACATTAATTATGTCATTATTAGGGGGGGGGGGGTAGTCACTTTATTTTACACTTTATTTAAAATAAAATTAGATGACAATGCATTGCCACAATTGAAATACTGGTATAGTTCATGGAAATGTTGACGACTGGAAACAAATACTCTTACGGATAGATATTATAGTTAGTACGATGAATAGATCAGAAGGACATTGCCCAAACAAATTCCTAGCATTTGCTAGTGCTAGCATTAATGTCAAACGAGCACAATAGAAATACTAGTAATGTGTCGGTCTTTAACTAATGGAAGAGAAATGAGAAATGTTATAATCTGCATCATATAGAATAATTATGGAAATGTTCTGCTAGTGTGTAACCCACAATGTGAAATATATTAGTTTACCGATATTACCGGAAGAAAAGTAAGCAGTGAAATATGTAAAATCTAAAAGTCCCCAGCATTTGCTAGTGCTAATATTGTTCTCGAACAACCACAACAGAAATGCCAGCAGTTCATAGATATGTCACAACTGGAAGAAGTTCTAATAAATGCATGTTAATGAGATGTTTTTTCCCAAAAAACTCCTAGCATTTGCTAGTGCTAGTATTGTTTTCAAACAAGCACAATAGAAATACTAGCAGTTCACAGGAATGTCAGAAACTTAGAGGAAACTCTGTAAAGAATAAAATACTGAATATGGAAATGAATTATTCGTTGCCAAATAAATCCCCAGCATTTGCTAGTGCTAATATTGTTCTCGAACAAGCCCAATAGAAATACCAGTAGTTCATAGATATGGCACAACTGGAAGAAAAGTTCCGATGAATGCATGTTAATGAGATGTTTTTGCCCCAAAACCTCCTAGCATTTGCTAGTGCTAGTATTGTTTTCAAACAAGCACAATAGAAATACTAGCAGTTCACAGGAATGTCGCAAACTTTTGTGGAAATCTGTAAAGAATATAATACTGAATATGGAAATGAATTGTTCGCTGCCAAATAAATCATCAGCATTTGCTAGTGCTAATATTGTTCTCGATCAACCACAATAGAAATATCTGCAGTTCACAGCTATGTCACAACTGGAAGAAAGGTTCTAATAAATGCATGGTAATGAGATGTTTTTGCCCCAGAAAACCCTAGCATTTGCTAGTGCTAGTATTGTTTTCAAACAAGCACAATAGAAATACTAGCAGTTCACAGGAATGTCACAACCTTGGAGGGCAATCTATAAAGAATAAAATACTGAATATGGAAATGAATTGTTCGTTGCCAGATAAATCCCCAGCATTTGCTAGTGCTAATATTGTTTTCGAACAACCACAATAGAAATATCTGCAGTTCATAAATAATGTCACAACTGGAAGAAAGGTTCTAATAAATGCATGTTAATGAGATGTTTTGCCCCCAAAACCCCTAGCATTTGCTAGTGCTAGTATTGTTTTCAAACAAGCACAATAGAAATACTAGCAGTTCAAAGGAATGTCGCAACTTTGGGGGTCGGGGTGGATGGGGGTCTGTAAAGAATATAATACTGAGTATGGAAATGAATTGTTCGTTGCCAAATAAATCCCCAGCATTTGCTAGTGCTAGTATTGTTAACAAACAGGCACAATAGAAATACTAGTAATTCACAAGACAGTTCACTACTGGAAGACAATATTGGCAATCTGAATATTAACAACTTAATTGACACTGAATGAAATGATAACAAAGCAAAATATATTCCTCAGACAAGTAAATCAGATGTAATTAATCAAATACACCACTAGCATTAACTGGTGCTAGTATTGTTTTCAAACAAGCACAATAGAAATACTAGTAGATGTTTTTGACAAAAATAATGGAAAAGATTATTTTGTGTAATATTTAATATGGAAATCAGTATTCGTATTGTACGGTGCAAACATTAATAATTTGATTCTTTCATAATTCTTTTGCAATATACATTTATTGCAACAAAATTATGAAAGAATTAAATTATTAATGTTCGCACCGTACAATACGAATACTGGTAACTCGGATGTAATTAACAACAGGAATGCAACTTATTAGCTATAGACTACAGAACATTTAAATCGGGTATTCAGTGTCGAAATAAATCCCTAAAGTTGATGTTAAAAAATAAATAAAAATAATAATATTAATTTCATATATCGAATGAATTGCCACAAAAGATCTTTGACAGGGGCTACATTTGCTAGTATAGTGCTATATTGTTGTCAAACAAGCACAATAGCAATACTGTAGTAGGTTATTGATACTTCACTACTACAATGTATTAGGATAAAACAGTAAAAGTAATAACTAATCAGAAGTGCACTGCTCAAATAAACCACAAGCATTTACTAGTGCTAGTATTATTTTCACACAAGCACAATAGAAATGCTAGTGGTTCATGAACATTTAACTACTGACGGGGTATATTTGGAGTTAGATTCAAATATTGAACAACATTAACGGATGTTCAGTATTCATATAAATCCCCAGCATTTGCTAGTGCTAGTATTGTTTTCAAACAAGCACAATAGAAATACCAGCAGTTCATTGAACACTTTTTGTTTACATATATAGTACTAACTGCAGACTGAAATAAATATTCTTAAAAAGGTCATATGACGTATCCCGTCATAAAACTATTCAAAATGTAAATTAGATGTAGTTTGTCAAAAGAAACGACTAGCATTAACTAGTGTAGCGTATACATACAAGTTCACTTTGGACAATTGAACCCAGTTTACGTTTGTATAGTGAGCACTAGAGAATTGAGTAAATGACATGAAAGGTTTCCTCTACTTTTATCTATTCTACCGCTTAGCAATCCTCTGAAATGTCCAATACTTCTTTTCATACGCTCCAAGAGCAGTTACCAATCTGTGTCTCGAAGATGAACTCGACGTTACGAGCAGTTAGAATTATGGATTACAGAGCTATACCGTTGAAGAGTTTGGATTATGTACAGTCGATGTGTTTACAACCTATATGGTCCCTAGCATTTGCTAGTGCTAGCATTATTAACAAACAAGCACATAACACATACTAGAGACTGTCTAAGTGATTGTTCGGGTTAGGATAGTTTGTGGAAGTGTCCCGAACGTTGCCCGACATATGCTGGTGCTAGTAAGCGTTGACAACAAGCATCTATCATTTATCGGGAAGCGTCGGGGGCATTGTGCAATAATAATAATAGTAATCTAATATATCTTTAATTTTTAGTATTAATAGTAAAAATAAAAATAAAAATATTAATCTAATAATAATAATAATACATTTCTTTAAACAAATATTAACAATAGCAATAATACAAATGTAAATAATGAAAATATTAATAGAATTATAATAATAATAACATTAATAATAAGTAAGTAATGATAACAACAACAATGAAAATAATAATAATAAATCTTCCGAAGTTTGTGTGAAAACAAGAGTTTGTCATTGACGAACAGGAATTGTACAGATTCAACCCTTACTGATACTGAAATAATTACTTTTTGTTTAAATATCTGATGTGAACAAAATATACATAGTCTCGTATAGTGTTGGTGCATACTATTAAACAAACGCTTTGTCACCAACGTTATACAAGGCGTACGCATACTCGTGTGTTGAAGTTCAGTTGCATATAATAATTATAATAATAATAATATACCTTAAAATTGCAATAGTTGATAAATTATGTATCTAAGCATAACTTACGACAATGTCATTATATTTTCATACGATACTGCAAATGTGATATGCCAGTTAAAGAAATTAATTTTGAACGACAATTTCATTACTGTGTTGTACGCTACTTCAAATATGTTATACCAGGAATTAATTCTGAATGTTATTTGTTCATTAATGGATATATAAACTCTTACCTTGTTGCTATTCACCTGTCTTTCACCTGTGGTTTACTTGTACTGCCACAATTCCGGGTAATATTGGAATGATGACCAAGCTCCGTTACGCTCCCTTATATATCACACTGGCAGAAATTAGACTGAATTGACGCCCTTCATCTCAAATTAAATTCCAGTATCGTCTTAATTAATATCTTTATTCCCCTTGTTAGCTTCAGCGGCGTTTGTCTCAACGGCTCGTTAATTAGTCAAAGCCGGGTTGTTTACTGTAAATACATTGGTCTTGACACAGAGCGGGTTGAGACTGATGCCGTTATAGGGTGGCACCCGTTGAGTTTCAATACAAATTGAAAAAAAGGATAATTAATGACCAGCCAGAGGATTAGTGCTACTGTTTTAAGGACCTTACCTTAATGACAATTTACCATGTCTCTGACACTTCGGGGGGTTATGGGGTAGTGAGGGAGGGACGTATGTGTTTGAAAGTTTGGAAATTACAGTTCCGATATTTGTTAAGTACTTAGTTAAATGGCCATTAGCTCTGATTTGTTTTCTAATTTTCTGTAGGTGTTTGTTTGACTGTTGGCGATGGCCGTGTTTGACGTGAATGTCAACAGTTTGTCCTGATTGGCAACAAGTAACAGGTTTACGATCAAAAACGATTCGGAATTTTTCTGTACAACATATTTTACTACATAACATGTAAAATTGACTCTGTATTTAATTTTAATGTATATTACTAAATAAATAAATACAATTCTGACGATGTATGTCAGATGCACACAAACATAACTACCAGTATTTGATACCGATAAATAATATTGAGATAAATGTATTTACATCTTTATTGTTAACGTGCGTCAAACAATTCCGATGAATTGCACATATTTCGATGAACGTATAGTTTCAAGCTATTCCGTATGGGTGAAATATTCCATGTATATTATTTAATGTATATTACTAAATAAATAGATACAATTCTGACGATGTATGTCAGATGCACACAAACATAACTACCAGTATTTGATACCGATACATAATATTGAGAGAATTGGATTTACATCTTTATTGTTAACGTACGTCAAACAATTCCGATGAATTGCACATATCTCGATGAACGTATAGTTTCAAGCTATGGGTGAAATATTCCCACTGCGACGTAAAGCACTAATTCATTCATTCAAGCTATTCCATTGGCATTGTTTCGACAAATTTAATTTTAGCTATGGGCCTATTATCATGATTATACTGTTTGTATATAATTTGTAATAATAGCAATTTATTTTATCTGAAAGATGGCTAGTTGGGAGCTCTCTAAGATTATTATTAGAATTGCATGTAAGTTAATGAAACGAATGAAATTCTTAAATATATAACTTATGTTTCTCAAAACGTTTAGATTTTATCTTCAACACACGCGTCAACGTATCTTTGCATGAAAATAGTGATCAGCATTCATATTACTTATTTTATTTGTGTCATCGACGTGGCAAGGCATTTTCGTTAAATATTGAATTCATTCTGGTAGATAAGTAGACATACCCCTTATGTTGGAAGACGCAGCCGTAATACTACAGTAAAGTTGGCCTATTACTGCAGTTATTTGCACTGATGTCGACATTAATTTAGGTCTGGCAGTCTTTCAAACTTCTAACAGATACACTAAGTCTAGTAAATATGTCACTTGTTTACAAGCGAAAACAATACCATTTCTATGAAGATAAAATTCAGTAAATAGTTCTGCCTTCGTCTACGAATTTTGTGTCGTTAGCCTTTAAATTGACATAGCCACCCGCTCTCGAAATCGGGTTAAATTCGTGACACTCAAATTGACGTCCGATATACGAGGATTATTACCCAGGATTATTTCCATCCTCGAGAGCACCGCCGACATGCTTTCTGCGTAGCTATTTTAAACATAAACAATAGTTTTCTTTAAATCAGAAAACCAATACAAAATGGATCTATGGGATTTAACTAGGCTGTTCAATGCTTGTACATGCCAGATTATGGTAGGTAACTTAAAATAATCCATTGCGGGTGTTGGACCCAAACTGGCGTCACTTTGTCTAATCTCATGGCTAGTATTTAACTTTATTTCCAACGCTGTTGTTTATCGGTTTAAAAGAAGTATTAATTTATTCCACAAGGAACTCCGTAATTACAGAAGACGTGTGACCCATTACGAAACTTGTTTAGTACGATTTCATGCTCACGTTAAAATTAAATATGGGGATTTGTGATAAAACTGAGTTGAACATGAAATCGTACTGAAAAACAGGGTTCGTAATATCGAGGCCACAATAGTACTCAGCATACACAATCCTAACTTTAATCTTTTAATCGCGTGGATATTCTCATTTCATACTTTCAGGCATTTTCTATCGGCATATCCTAAATTTTCCCTTTTACATATCTTATTCCCTTCTTTATTAGTAGTATATGTAGTAGTATTTAAATTTAATTAAAATGTTTTTTAAAAATTTTTTTTGTTTTTTTTATTGCATTGTATTGTGAATCATTGTTGAGCAGATGATGACTTTCAATGTCAAACCATGATTAATTCAATTTAATCATCCAAAATATCTTTCTTATCTCTACTGCTAGCCTCTGTGTCGCCATCCCAATTATGACGATGACGTATGTTAAGTATACAATGACCATTGTTTGTGAGGATGGTGTTTCAGTGGTTTAAGACAAGGTATACTCTGTTTGTGGGGATGGCGTTTCAGTGGTCTAAGACAAGGTATACTGTGTTTGTGATGATGGTGTTTCAGTGGTTTTAAGGCAAGGTTTTACTGTGTTTGTGACGATGGCGTTTCAGTTGTTTAAGACAAGGTATACTGGTTTGTGAGGATGGTGTTTCAGTGGTTTTAAGACAAGGTATACTGTGTTTGTGAGGATGGTGTTTCAGTGGTTTAAGACAAGGTATACTGTGTTTGTGAGGATCGTATTTCAGTGGTTTAAGACCAGGTATACTGTGTTTGTGAGGATGGTGTTTCAGTGGTTTAAGACAAGGTATACTGTGTTTGTGAGGATGGTGTTTCAGTGGTTTAAGACAAGGTATACTGTGTTTCTTTCAGGTTCCGTGCCGCATTGTTCACATTGCTGATGCGTCAAAACTCTGTGATCACGTGGAGCAAATATACAAGCATTTTCAGGAGACCGGTGCTCCTATCATGATGGGTGAGTGTTATTTCTCCCATTATTATTATTATTATTATTATTAATATTATTATTATTATTAATATTATTATACACATTTAAATAGCGCAGATATCCAGAATAACCGCTCAAACGCGCTTTCGGTAAAGGGTTGAACACGGATCATCCATACACTTCACGAAAGAAGTGTTTTTCGGTTGTTGTTTCTTTAATTGAAAGTGAAGTTTCTCTATTTCACGGATGTTTTTATTTTGGAGATTGTTCCATAGCAATTGACCTGCAGACTAGAATGACCAATATCCGAATAACGTTGTACGGATCTTCGCAGGATAAATATGGGCATTGCATATCCCGCATATTACAAACTACGGAAACATGTTGTTTTCTTCGTACCTACTTAACAAGAGTTGTACTTTGAATGTCGTCATGAAATCAGGCACCGATATACCTTTTTAGTACGATTTCATGCTCAAGCTCAAATTTTATATGGGATTTGTGAACAAAGCCTTGAGTTAACTTGAGTTTGTAATCTCGGGCCGGTTCTTTCTGTATACGACAGGTGGCGAAAGTGATGGATCCTCGAAGGGTATTCTTGGAGTGTGTAGCAGCCCGCCATCTTTACTCGTTCTGGTGAGTGAGATACTTAATCGAAGACGTAGTCAAATCGAAATCGCAATTCATGTTGGCACGACTCATCTTCTCAATTGCTAAATTACATCTTTAAAAGTATTCACTTCTCAAAATAATTGAAAAATACTACCACTGTGAGATAACACTAATCTCTGAGATAACACTAACTTCTGATGAGATAACACTAACTTCCTGCAAGATAACACTAATCTCCTTTGAGATAACACTAACTTCCTGGGAGATAACACTAATCTCCTCTGAGATAACACTAACTTCCTGCGAGATAACACTAACTTCCGATGTTCCAGGACCCACATTACTACGGTTCTGGTGTCACGAAGGATGAACTCCAGTCCAAGAACTGGGTCAGGTGGGTTCTAGTCAAGGACTTCTGTCAGCAGTCATTCTACAACCTGTGTATGCCTGTCTTTAAGAAAGACTTGTACCAATAAATCGTAGCTGTAGTGTGTGAACGTGACTATTGTCTTCTTTTTCTTTATGATCTTCATGAATACCGCTTAGGCTAGTTTGTTGTTGACCACGAGGAACTTTTACAGAATGGGATGATTCCATGAAAGAACAAAATCGAGATGTAATATACTGGTGCGCTAGACACATTTATCTTGTGGTTATAAGAGCTGATTTGTTTAGCATGTGGTGCGCTTTACCATAATGTTCTTAGTATTACAGCCTTCTGATGACATTTTATGTGCAATTTTTCATTCTTTATTAATATCATCCTTGGTCTGTCAGTACCAGCCAGTGCTCCAGGTTTACTGAAACATAAGCTCTGGGAATATTGCGGTTTTGTCTTGCCATGAACTGACAAGCCTCAATATAAGTGGAATAATCTTGAAAGCAGCCATAAACCCCAATAAAAAAATTAAAAAACAGTAAAATTTTAACAATAATTATTATGCTTACATACAAGATGTGAAATTACCACCTCTCTCTCTGTAGAGTTCATACTACATGCATATGAAGTCTGTACCAGTTTACAATTTCTTCCTGTACACAATAACAAACAATTCAGAAGTAAATAACATTCTTTATTGATTCCCTCCTGTGAACACTGGCACATGGAACAAGATGAACTGCCAGCAGGCACTAATGGTACTAACTATTTTCCTGGATACATACATCAAGATACCAACAGCCATACTAATATAGAAAGCTCTACATTCCACCATAGTACTAAAAAATAAAGCATACTCTCCAACACTGTAAAGTATTTCTAAGCTGGTATAAACACTCCAGTTATAAAATAGCATGAGTTACGGTTTTGTACTATCAGATAGTATTATAGCTCTGCTACAGTACCACTATTACCATTAGCAATTAATAATGACAAATTGAGCTGTTCATAATCCTGATACTACTTGGATTTGACAAAGTATAAACATTCTTATATACCTTATATCTATAAGCCGATATTTTGGTATAAGCCCACTACCCTTTTTCAAAAGATAAGCAAAGTGGGCCTATTCTGTATTATAAGCCCACTACATTGTCTGCAAATTCATCCACCTAATTTAAACTGAAATATGACAGTGTTTTTTCTATGTCTACTTTCTGTTTAGCTAGCGGGAATCAGGAAGTAGAAATGGAACGGTCCATTTTTATCTCCACAAGTGTGTGTCTATTTTTCAATATTGAAAAAATAAAATGCATACAATAAAATAGCCGTCTTGACTAGTCGTTGAATGAACAAAGCATGTATATTTTTCTAAAAGGGAAATTGTACCTTGCATGGCATATTATGAGGTTACAAATAATATTGCGTAATGTTTTATAGTAATTGTGCAACAAATACCATTGAAATTGATACTGGAAATGTAGTACCCAGTTTTATAAAAACACATCTACCAAGGACATATGGTACTCACAGATACATACAATATATGACAACTTAACTAATGCATAGGGGTAGATACAGGGATTCATCCTGTATTATCAAAATCCATAAATTTGGCACACATCTGTACATTAACAATTGTAAATACTATACATTATAATCAAGAGCTGTCAGTACAGATTTCCAGCACATTTAAACTTGTTATGAGATACAGCACACACTATAACAACACACATACAAACACACACACACTGTATTTGGATTAGAAGTATTTACCTTACAGCAATGGCAAAGTCATCCTCGAAACACCATTAAGTCTACAAACCATCTATCTTCAAAAGACAAATGTTACAGTGGCAAGATCTTTACAAAAGGTCAAAGATCACCATCAGGTACCCAGATAGTACAATCGTGAAGTTACATTTCTTGTGTAGATTTCCCTCTTTTATAGGAATATGTAGAAACATATAAAATAAAAAAATGATTTAATATTGCATCCAAAGATGATCTTGCCACTTAATGTAAGCATAATATTGTCTGTGTTTCGAGGATGTAATGACATCTGGCCCATGTTCCACAGAACGATAGTAGAACTATTATGAGTCACAATTCTATACAAGTATATGTAAGAGTTATATCCCCACTTTCCGAGGTGTATCAGTTAATATTCCTACAATTTAAATGTAAAAGATATGTAAAATTTGAACAAAAGTATAATATAATACTAGATCACCCACACTCCACACATTTGCTTGAACAATTATTTCGTGCTACAGGTTCTCTTGCTTTAGTGATGTCATTATTTACACGTTCTCTTACTTTAGTGATGTCATTATTTACACGTTCTTACTTTAGTGATGTCATTATTTACACGTTCTCTTACTGTAGTGATGTCATTATTTACACGTTCTCTTACTTGAGTGATGCCATTATTTACAGAGCTGTCACCACAACACAGTAAAAGAAAAGTGGAGGTTTTTTTTCTTCTGATATACCGACACTTTCTCTGAAAAAGTGTAGCTGACCTCAAAGTTACAACATTTTCCAAGGAGCCTTTTGGCTCCTGCAGATCCAGAAACACTTAAAACAAGTGAAATACTGGTCACCAAATGCAAAATTAGGTCGCCATAGCTCCCAAATTAGTCACTAAATTGAGCCCTTTGTAGGTGTATCTGGCTATACACCTATACTTAGAAAAACAGAAATCATGGCAATGAGACTGGAAGAGGGGTATGAAAGTTATAACCATCATAGTGCTATGATTGCTTTGTGGAACTGGTCCCTGGCTACTACGTAGTATAAGCTACATGTATATTATATATTAGTTTTGGTGAGAGGAATTAATTCACATCATATACAGGCAACATAGTGTATCGATGATAATGTAGAGTAAATATGTTTGCATGGCACAAATTGTGATCCATACCCATTTGAACCAATAAAATTAATTGAAGAAAATTATACGACTATCCATTATATTCATAATGTAGAATACATACATTTTCAATAAAGCACCCATGATCAATATATGAAAATTCATCCATTCAATCACCAAATAATTTTGCATGGACTAGATTTCCCAAGGCATGTCGGGCTACCAGATTTGAACCCTCGTCACAAGCCAACCCCATCCCGCAACATCCAAAATGCCCCACCCACTGATACTGTACATTGTTTATTATTGATATTGAGGATTGATTCGTCCTATTAATGTACATGATATTCAATATACAAAACAGAAACTTGAAGAAAATAATACTTGACATGCTCAAAACAAAACAAGAGACATATGAACTGCAACAAAATAACAACATTGTCTGTTTGGCAAGAGAAATATGAACATTTTATGCAGCCTACCACAGTAAATTCATGATCTCTTAGCACTATGTTTACGGTAGGAGGAAAATCTACAGTAGGTTAGGATTACTACAAGACCTAGCATTAACATTATAGGCACATACATGCAGTATCCATGGCCGATACTTGTACACCATGTCTACGGCCCCATTCCTTTCAGGTGTGCAACGTGTTCTCAGACAGACAGGTGACGTCAATCCAGTATGGTGGACTGAATGAAAGGAACAACTTGCACAAGTCTCACACAAGTTGCCTTAGATGTGGTGACATCACTGAACCTTTCCTGTGCAGTCTGCACCACCTCGCCAGTGAGTACAGACCGCGCAGTGCGAGTACAGACTGCACAGTGTGCAAGACTTTCCATTGACAAAATTGTCTGTTTAGAGTACTCTGAACAATTTGTACAGCTCAAAGGAACGGCCTCTACCCATCTCCCTGCTGGATTGGGCACAGGCACTGCTCTCCGGTTGCCTCCAGCAGGGAGAGAGTTAAAGATGCACTCTTTCTCTACCACACATATGGATTGGACCACTACTGCAAAGAATCTATAAGCACCAGGCAAATTATTGAGCTATATGCCAACTACTATGCTACCATAGTATAATAACCATCTCAAAATATTTCCACTAAAATTAACAATTACAAAACAGACATAATGAGACTTCCGTATTCAATAATTCAATGTCCTTCTTTGTTATTGAATTTAAAATTTACAATATATTACAATATACAATGTAAGTTTATATAGATATACACATATATAAACAGATCTGATCAGCAAAATATGCATAACAGTATGTTATTCGTAAATAATTTGCATAATGTGTTTTGTTCAAAGTACATTGTAAGATGGGCGACAACATGGAAATACAGATTTCATAAAGATGACAAATATTTTGTTCATACTAAACTTTATAACATAGGTTCTGTTTACATAATTCTCACTGGGGATCAATCATAAGTTAAAATCAAAAGGTAGCACTTCATCGGATTTCAAATGCATTCAAGTTTGTCGTAAAACATGATATAGTTCCGACCCAAAAGAAAACAAACAAGAAAGGTAACAAAATATGATTATCTATGCAAAACAATGATGTGGAATAAATTTACCTGGACATATTCTTCATACATTCATAAACACGTATTAGTTACATCTTAATCCACATACACCAGGGTTAAGGAATGACATATGCTGCAAGATTACATAAATGAAGTCTGCCACATACAACAACACTAAAGATATGGACACAAGGTCCCCCTGACATCTGGATACCTTGGCACTAGGTCACTGAGACGTCTAGACACCTTGGTACTAGGTCAGTGCTTGAGACACCGATCTTTCAGCCACCTTTCCATGTACAATGGACATCTACTTTCCCATAAAACATAGTAAAATCTTGATTATTTCTGCATTCATGTCCACAAAACTAGTTCATTCCACACCTTTCTAAACATCTGAAATATTCCTCAAATTCTCCTCACAAAATCACAATATCCTGAATCAACACAAGACATTTAAGTAACTGCTCTAGACAGAAATACAGTAGGCATGAGGTGATCAGACGTAGTGGGACGTCGAGCCTTTAATTGGCGAAGATGTCGCCCATGGGTATCCAGATGTTCTTGACCTGGATGGACTGGTACAGGAACTCCTCCCCTTGCCCTGCCTCTGTGTCCGCCCAGTCCCGCGGCAACCCATAGTTCACCCACGTTCGCTTCAGGTTGTCAGCCGAGGCATACTCCACGAACTTCGACCCCTCGGCAGTGCCGAAGTACCACATGGCTTGTACGTCCTGGTGCTCAGCCAGGTATTTGGTCAGGTGGTCGCGGTCGCCAGTGATCATGTTGACCACGCCCCCAGGGACGTCAGACGTGTCGAATACCTGGAGAGGGGAGATCAAGCTGATGATGCATGGCAAATTTTAAATCTTGCATTAACACTAGGAGAACATGTAATGGTATCATTTACAATTAAAACAAGGAAAAGTTAGATCTCGTTGAAAATCAAACCTGATAGAAGTCCATAGCAACCAAAGGGTACTTCTCGCTGGGTACCATGACAACAGCGTTACCCCTGACAACGGCAGGAGCAAACAGAGACACAAAGCCGAGGAGTGGCCAGTCATCAGGACAAGCAATACCAATGACCCCCAGCGGCTCGTGGACTTTAATCGTGGCTCCATACAGGGTTGTCTCCTACACATAGAGAACATTACATTAAGATTCCATCTACAATAGAATGCAAGTAAAAATACATAGTATATTATTTAAACTAAGTTGCCATGGACAACGTGATGTCTATCCAGTCATCTTCGACTACATTCATGAAATATGCCAGACTGTATAGATAGAATCTATTATGTAAAAACACAGAGTACATTATTTAAAGAAAAAGGCCATGAATAATCCAGTAAATTATGACAATGAGTGAGTGAATTATTGTTTTACGTCACAGCGAGAATCTTTCACCCATACGTGACGAAAATTATGAAAGACTATCTACAAAGTTACATGACTATTAATACTTTTAAAGCAGCGTCTGTAATCTCTACTTTTAGTTTTCCTTAACACACCTACTTTACCTATCCTGTCATCTTCAACTAGGTTCATAAATAATATCAGACTGTCTGGATTTTGACATGATTCAGGATGGATAACTCTAATTTGGTATCCCCTCACACACCTGCCACTATGAAATAAATACACACCTGCACAGTCCCGCCGAACTTGTCGCAGTACGCGCCCCAGTAGAACAGCCTCTGCACGGACAGATCCACTTCCTGTCTGCCCTCGTCGATGGACCGACCCGTCATGGCGGACAGCCGCTGCGCGATCTCCTCCCGTCTGACCTCCAGGTTCTCGGCCAGGTAGTACGTGATCTGCGCACGGTTATGGGCGGCACGCTTGCCCCACCTGGTGGAGGAAGGAATTAAGTCAATTTGAAACATGCGTAGACTTATGTTAACTGTAGGCTCAACTTTCGGTAGTCATTTTTTTTATACTGACTACATGGCACTATGACACTCAATGGCATCATATTATGGGGTTATTTGCTTTAAGAAATCGAAAAAAATGTTAGATACACTTCAGTGCCAACACTGCAGATGATATTTCACAATAGACGAATGCAATGCAATCAACCAACCAACCAAGACAATCAATCAAACCTCCAAACAATGCAATCCGTCAACCAATGGTAAATTAATAAATCTACCAAAAAATCAATCTACAAACCATTCAACCAACCAACCATTCCCACCAATAAACCATTCCATCAACCAACCATCTAACTAAACAACCAACCATTTAACTAACCAACCATTCAACTAACTAAACAACCCACCATTCAACTAATCAACCATTCAATCAACCAACCATTCAACTAACCAACCATTCAACTAACTAAACAACCATTCATTCAACTAAGCAACCATTCAACTAACCAACCAACCATTCCAACCATTCCAAAAACAACCAATCAATCAATCAGTCCAGATCATACCCGGCAGCAGCCTTGTGAGCAGCCTCCACAGCATTACGCACGTCTTTCCTGTTTCCCTCGCCCACGTGACCCAGCACCTTGCCTGCTGGGTTGATGACTGGGCGGGCATACTGTGCATCTGGGCGCTTCTGGGCACCGCCGTAGTACATCTTGTAGGTCCGGTCAATACTGGAATACATTGATTTGATCATGGTCCAGATACAATGATCTTTGTTGGTCTGAAGGAATTGTGAAAAGTTGGAATTTTCAGTTATCAGTTAAAATCTAAATATTCAAACTTGATGCCGACGCACATTGCTTTGTTCACATGCAAGATATAATGATCTCTGTTGCTCTCAAATAATTGTGAAAAGTGGTAATTTTTTGTTATTTTAATTCATATATAAATATTTAAACATCAATGCTGGAACAAGTTTGATCAAGTGTGACATTCAAAGATATTCATTGCTATCAAAGTACTGTGAAAAGTGGGATTTATTTTTAGTTATCTTAGTTAAATTAAATTATTTGTTATTCAAACTTGATCCTTTGAGTTTGTAAGTGTAAGCGAATATGGGCAATAGATTCCTGCAGTGATGTTAGGCATCAAATTAATCAATTAATCTTTCCTGTCCCAATCAGAAGTTAAATTCTCATTCTAAAATATATTCTGATTATTTTTAGATTTTTCTCTCACCTATGATGATAAAGTTGATGATTCTTTGATTGGTCAAGCTTGCAGACTATTCAGAATATCAGTTTGTTTGTTCTTTTTGGGTTTTTTAATGGGGTTTAGCGCCGCTTTTAAGATTCTTTCACTTATATCACAGCTCATTTATTCTGATTACGACTGAAATTCTCACCTGGGCATTCTGATGCCGTTGATCGTGATCTCCTTCCTATCAACATCGTTGATTGTGGGTCGAGCCGGCACCGTCGTCCCGAAGGTCTTGATGTTTATCTCCACGATCCCAGGACGTGGTCGGTCCTCCCACTCTGGCCGAACGTATTCGAATAGGCCCTGAAACATAGATAAGCCAGTGCAATATTTCCTGGTATTTATTTTATCTGTACCTACATCTATTTCAAGCTCAAGTCCAACAATCGATCACTGTGCTATCAACATCAATCGCACAAAATAAATCATAAATAAATAAATATAAAATTATTATCCAATTTCTCAGAGACAGAATTCTTCTTCTTTTTTTTTTTAATTTGGGTATAGAGCTGCTTTCAAGATTCTTTCACATATCACGACTTGTCCGTTTAGGGCAGGAGGAAACCAACAACATCCATGGAACTGAATGTTGCAGCAAACCTGCGAACACCTGCTGGTACTGACAGACCAAGGATGCTATATGCATTGCCACTCTACAGACAGCACATCCAAAATCCAAACGTTCTACCACTGCATTACGATATCTAAGACAATTCCAATACAGGACAGTCGACCATGGATAGAAATTAACACTAGCCTGCTAGCCTGGGCCATTTCTCACAATGCTAAAAGTATCCAGAAATTGATGCTTTTTTTTTATAAACATTTGATATTTGTATTACTATTCGGGCTAGTAAGTTTATCGCTGCAGTCAACGTTCAAAAACATTCCCTCACCTCCTTGCCACCATCTCTGCCATATCCGCTCTGCTTGTATCCCCCGAATCCCGCGGCCGCATCAAAGAGGTTGTGAGCGTTGACCCACACCGCGCCTGCCTTGATGCTGAGTGCCACCTCCAGGGCCAGACTGATATTCTCCGTCCACACGCTGGCGCCCAGACCGTACCGTGTGTTGTTGGCCAGTGCCACTGCCTCCTTGGCTGTGCGGAATGGTAGCGCCACCAGGACTGGTCCGAATATCTGGGTTTCAAATATGAAAGTACCATCCTTATTGAGGTCTGTTTCTTTTTGTAATGTGGATTATTATTCTAATAATAAATAAAATAATAATAAATAAATCAAGTTCAAGAGTGCTGTGTATATGCTCTCTTAAACTAGAGTTCTTCAAGTCTGGAGGAGTCTGTTATAAAATATATATACTTCTATTGGGTTAAAAAAAAATATATATATATACATGTATAAATATCTAAATCTAAATCTTGTTAAACAATGTTCAAGGATTTTCAACTATTTTGGTATTAGTGTTTAAAAATAGTACACTATTGTAATTATCGATAGTGTAGGGTACTATTGATGGAAATAATCGATAGTTGACGTTACTACTGATGTATTGCTACACAATCGTGATCTATCGATAGTTTGACCTATCGTTATCGTTACACCTCTATATATCTATATATCTAATCATAGTTTATTATACTTCTACTGGGAAATGTTTATTTTTTTAATTTAAAAAATAAATTTTATATTACATTTCTTTTTAAAATATTAAAAACATAGATCATTATATTTCGTATTGGGTATTACCTCTTCCACCACCACCTGAGACACAGTCTGCACATTCGTGATCAATGTCGGGGGGTAGAAACAGCCTTTAGCTGGTACACACGCACTGGCCTGGTAAATCTGTAGCATACACAAAATATTTAATTGAATGTGTTTATTACATATTTATAGCTGCTTTCAAGATTATTTCACTCCCATCACGGCTTTTCAGATGGAAATTGGAAAACACATTACACAAAAGCCATCACCATGGTCCTAAATGGAGTGAGGTAGCAAGTGAATGATTGATTGAATTGTTGCTTAACATTACAGAGGGACACTTTCACCAATACAAGTTATTTTTTATTTTTGTAAATTGCCGATTAGTGCCGTTTTCAAGATTCCTTCACTTATCACAGCTTGTCAGTTTAAGGCAGGAAGCAGGAAGAAGCCCACAACCTCCGTAGCGCTGAATGTTGCAGTAAAACTGCGATCACCGGCTGATACCGACAGACCAAGGATGATAGCTGCATTGCCATGGTACAGACAGCTCATCTATCAAAGGTACCTTTTGCAAACATTGATGCCAGGCTCCCGAGACAGGATTTGAACCTTTGGCTACGAAGTTGCTACCACCGGCCCCACAAAACTACCAACAATGCAATGTAAGTCAAATCTCACATCGGCTCCCTCCTTCCTGGCGTTCTCCACAAACTCTGCGATGCTTCGTTTCTGACTCTCGTCCACGATGGCACCCATGTCCATTGTCTTGTCCAGCGTGTCACCCACTCGGAAGTGAGTCAACCTCACTTTCAGCTTCTGTATCAGCTTGTCGAATATAGACTCCTGAGCCAGCAGCCGAGAGCCAGCGCTGCACACCTGCGAACAAAAGCTTCGTGAGAAGATTGAATTCACAAAGGATCCTGTACAAAAATGGCAAAACTTAAAAAGTAATCTCAACTCCAACATTAGCTATTCTTAAAGTCGGAGTTAAGGTTACTTTAGAGATACACCATTTCGTACAGGAAGGCCCAAAACAATTACAATAGAAAATAAGAAATTTATATTGGAGAAGAAATTAAAAACTTAATTTCGAAGCTCTCATAAAAGATTAAACTTAACAGCTAAGTTCTGGAACAGATTTCAACTTCATTTCGAAAACTCTCATGAAATAATAATAGCAATATAAGCCACAAAACTTCATTTTCAAGCAGTTACATATGAAGTAGTTATAAATGACTTTGTTCACTTTAAGCTAATAAAATAGAAGTAGCTATAAAATGGCAAAAAGCTAGTTTTGACACTCTCATCAAAGATTTAAACTTCATTTCCAAGCTCTCATAAAAGGCTTTCGTGTATTCATTGGGAATGGAAAATAAAATTTGAAAGTTCAGATGGACAAAGTGATGAGACCTGTCCCTGGTTGAACCAGATGGCGTCCACGATCCCCTCGACTGCAGAGTCCAGGTCGGCCGACTCGAACACGACCACGGGAGATTTGCCTCCCAGCTCCAAAGACAGCTTCTTCCCACTCCCAGCAGTGACATGCCGCAGAATCTGACCAACCTGGCAACACAATGACAGACATCTCTATAGCCTTATGACTGCTGCATGAATCAATAATCACTTTTCAGTACGGGCAAGGCAACATACATTTGTGACTTCAGCGGAAAACAAGCCCAGGGTCTTTGAGCTGCAGGCCCCAAGAAACGTACAGGGCAAATAAATCGACACCATGACAAATAAATCAGCATATTTCCACGGATCCATGGAAAATTCCCATGGTTGATAACCACGATTGTTGGTACAGAACAACGACGGGTCATACAACCGTGCACCACACTTACCTCTGTAGATCCTGTGAATGCCACTTTATCCACGTCGGGGTGACACGCCAGCTTGCTCCCAAAGGCCCCGCCCCCAGTCACCACGTTGAACACCCCCGGGGGCAGTCCTGCCTCGGCGCAGATCTCTGCGAACAGCAGCGCCGTCAGTCGTGTAAACGTAGCTGGCTTCAGAACCACAGTGTTGCCCATTGCCAGAGCCGGACACACCTTCCAAGTCAGCAGCATCAGTGGGAAGTTCCACGGCACGATACCAGCAACCACACCTGTAGAGAGACAAGAGTCAGTCAGCCAACCACACCTACAGACAGGCAGTCAGAAGAACAATACCAGCAAATACACCTGCAGAGAGACAGTCAGGCAGCTAACACCTACAGACAGGCAGTCAGAAGAACGATACCAGCAAATACACCTGCAGAGAAACATAGTCACTAATCGGTCAGGCAATCACACCCACAGACATGCAGACAATTAATCAGAAGAATTATACCAGCAACACCACCTACAGACAGGCAGACAGTCAGAAGAATGATGCCAGTAATCACACCTACAGACAGTCAGAAGAATTATGCCATTAACTACACCTATACTATAGTATAGACAGAGAGTAACACAAATTATCAAGAAAAACAGCTTTCAAGCTTTATTCATGCATACTGACTCTCGTCACTTTATGGAAGAAGAAAGTGTCTAGCCTATAGCATAGCAGTATTATTTTGCTCACATGTCACTTGTCAGTTTACGTCAGGAGGCAACCTGTAACACCTGTAGCACAATGAATTGCAGTAAACCTGCAATCACCAGTTAGTGCTGACAAACTGAAGATAACAACTGCACTGCAGACATTGAATTACGACTGCCTTGGAAAAGTAAACTTAGGATATTTACCATGACAATCTACTGAAACATGCGACACATTACCACTGTCACACAAAGGCTTACCAACAGGTTTCCAGCCTCTCATTTCTATGGGCATCAGCTGCGCCCAGCCCGCGTGGTGGTAGAAGTGACGGACGACGTTCGGGATGTCGGTGTCTCTGGACTCGCGGATGGGTTTCCCATTGTCCATGGATTCCACCACGCTCAGCAGTCTCTGGTGCTTCTGAACGTGACGAGCTATGCTGTAGAATGAAAAAAATATGCGTGTCAATGGCTGATCTATTAAATACATAAAAGGGTATGCATCTCAACTATTAAATCACGCCAGGAACGGTAAACAAAATGTTTCCTAAAACTTCACAAATCAGGTAATAATATTTAAACAATCCCTACAAAAAAAATATATTTTATATATTCATTTTATACTATTTTTTATAATTATTTTTCAATCAGGCTAACAAATCATTTCTTCAATTGTGATAATCTTAATTTGATCAAAGTGTAAAGTTTTGATTCTGTAATGTTTCCTGGTCACCCTGGTAATGTATTGCAGCAGTACGTACCTATAGAGGTGTCTGGCTCGGACATGGGGAGGCATGTCTCTCCAGGAGTCCAGCGCGTCTCGAGCAGACTTCACCGCAAACTGCACATCTTCATCCTCACCCTGAATGGTAGATGCCAGCACCTCATCTGGTCACCAGAGAAACAGTGATGTATTATTTTTTACATAATAGTCATAATTAAGCCATACTTATACAAATCATCCACCATTTATAAGCCCACTTAGAAAATGTGCAAAGAAGGTAAACATTAGACATGTTAGAAAACTGGCCTATTATCAATATCCCGCCCCGGGGGCCCGGCATCAATGTTCGCGAAAGTTACCTTTCTGACGCGATATTGATAGGATGCAATGTCT
>JAUTBT010035620.1:0-18081 GCA_032361225.1 Lepetodrilus schrolli
TCTCATTCTCTCTTTCCCCTCTCTCTCTCTCTCACTTTCTATCTCACCCTCTCCCTCTCTCTCTCCCTCTCTCTCCCTTTCTCCCTCTCTCTATCCTCCCTCCCTCTCTCTCTCCCTTTCTCCCTCTCTCACTCTCTCTCCCCTCTCTCTCACTTTCTCTCTCTCCCTCTCCCCCTTTCTATCACTTTCTCTCTCTCTCCCCTCTCTCTCTCCTCTCTCTCTCCTCTCTCCTCTCTCTCCCCCTCTCTCCCTCTCTCTCCCGTCTTCCTCCTCTCTCTCCTCTCTCTCTCTCTCTCATTCTCTCTCTCCCCTCTCTCTCACTTTCTCCCTCTCTCACTCTCTCTCCCCTCTCTCTCTCACTTTCTCTCTCTCCCTCTCCCTCCCCCTCTCTTCCTCTCTCCCTTTCTCCCTCTCTCACTCTCTCTCCCCATCTCTCCCCTCTCTCTCTCTCTCACTCTCTCCCCCCCTCTCTCTCTCTCTCTCTCTCTCTCTCTCAGTGGATCCTCAATGAACAATATATCTATATCTAAATATGTGTTACACGTCTAGTATAACGTATAATACGCACGTTTTAACTGCTGATATATATATATATATATATATATGTGTGTGTGAATCGCAGTTGTTTGCATGTTTCAATAGTTTAGCAACTATGTATTGCATTTGTTCTCAGGTATATGGTATTCAATCAGTTTGCTCATTAGTTACTACAAGAGCTGTATCCATTGGAACATCAAACAATGTATGTAGGCCTTGAGTAGGTAGTTATACTATGAAGTAGTCCGTCAGGTTATTGCTACAAATAATAGAAACTCCCGTATTATAAGTATTTCTTGTTGAAGTGTACCCCTATGGTAGTATACAGTAATAATAGTGCGACGTCCAATAAAGATCAGGTGGCTAGTGTTGTAAGCATTTTAGAGATACGTGTTCGTTAAAGGCATACAGTCACGGTTTGTTGACATATTGTATTGTTAGACACATTTTACCTGAAAGTATGTACTTTTGAGTTGATGACACAAGTATATCGTTTAGAAAGGTATATTGGGCAACACGCTACATTTTCCGCCTGTCCCACTGTTTTTTCAATATTTTCATGTTCCATCTAATTTATCTCCACGTATCAAACATCGCGAGATAGAAAATAAAACAAATGGGACATGCGGACAATGCAGATTTTTGCCAAATATACAAGTAGAAAAATCAAATGTACATACTTTCGGGTAAACTATGACCATGAAATATCTCAACAAACGGTGATTGTATTAATCGTCAGAGGTTTCGAATAACGATAGGTATACGTATAAATTGTTTGAATATCAGTATACCGTGCTGGTTGTTACCCACAGTGTTTCTATATGACTTCTTAAATCCACGGTTACATGCCAGGGGTCTGTTGCACAGAACACGTGTAGATACAATTGATTGTAAGTCAAATTTTCGGAACCCGCTACAAATGTAAGTCTGGAGTTATGACATTTTCAAATTAAAAATCAAACAAACAAAAATACAAATAATAGTTTTCAACTAGCTCTGTGTCACTGACGGTATAGTCAGTCATTAGTACATTGCTACGATCGTTGTATAACGGGGTCAAGGTTACTGTCGTGTGGCTATTAGACGACACTGTTTATGCGATATAGCAATACATTACTAGTAGTGCCTGAACGAGTAGCTAGTTATCCGGTCACAATTCGATTACTAAATATCGGTTACCCGGTTACTACATTCTCTACTCGTTCAGGCACTAATTTCTAACTAGTATAACCGACCACCATATAACGTATTATGCGTGGGTTCGCAAGTATATAATGTAGGCTTTAATATCTTTGTCTGAGACCACAACTGATATGAATTATTATTTTTAATTGTATAATTAGTGGGTCATGCTAGTCACGAAAATGCAAATTTATGTTTTATATGAATTTTAACTGTATTTAGTTATAACTTGTAACCTTGTTTGTATGTAGCATCGATTTAATGTCAAACAGTGTGTTCAGTGTCACAAAGTTACTGTAGCACTTTCACTTCCAGACAGCCGGGGCATACGTAGACCAAGACAAGCGTGTGTATCTACATATCGACTGTGTCACCAGAGAAGACCATGCATTCTATAAACTGGTAAATATAAAGGAAAAAATAACTATTGTGAACAGTCCGAGTCAAACCAGGAAGGCTGAAATATTGATTCACTTTTATAGTAGTAGTGATAGTAGTAGTAGAAGTAGTAGTAGTAGTAGTAGTAGTAGTAGTAGTAGTAGTAGTAGTAGTAGTAGTAGTAGTAAACAAAATCATTAGTAGCATTGTTGTTATTAATTAATCTATTTATGTATTTTGTAAATATTGCAATTGCACAATCCATACAATGGCATACATTCGTTTCCTTTTTTGTTTGTCCAATTTCAATTGTATCTACAGAACTTATTCAGAATTCAGACCGCAGGCATTCTATAAAACAAGACCAGAAAACACGATCGCGTCTAACCAGGAAACGATACAAATATGAATGCATTTATAGATATGATATATTACTTGAACATAATGAAATCTAAATTAGTGACTGTCCTATGTATACAGAATAAAGTACTAATCTCAGGAAGAAGTCATTCTAACAAACTGCAATTATAAATGTGCGTTGTTCTTCAGCATGGCATGGTATCCCTCTTCGATGATGGTCAAGTACAGTATATAGAACCTTATCACGGCACAGAGTCAACTCAACGAGATGTATACCTTCTAACAGTATACGAACAAAACCAATGGGGTATGTAAAACACGTTGTCAGTGGTTTGATATTAAGCATGTTTATAAAAATCAAAGACTTGATTTTACTAAAGTGTGTAATCATAATTGTTATCAACATTAGGTTGTAATTATGTTATACGTATAGAATTTGAAATACTGCAAATTATAAAATTGTCGCAAATTGTAAATTGTCTTGCCAAAATATGTAAAATATCAGTAGGCCATCAGTTTTATAGGTTAAATTTCATTATATTTTATAAATTTCGTTGGATATTTGACATATTGCAACAAGACAATTACAAGATGTGTTACACTTTGTTCTTGAGACAATTTTGCTAATTGCGATGTGTTGTTTTGTTTTTCTACAAATTCCGCGTGTTTTACCATTCGTACTGATTCTACAAAGTTGAATCCAATTCAATTCCACCATGTTAGTTTTTTCTATAAATTGCACGTGTTTTACACATCGTACCGATTCTACACAGTCCAAGTAAATTCAACAATGTTAGTTGAAGTATAGTTGTAATACGGTGGTCTAGATTTGTTACTGTAGAATATTATAACTGTTAGTTTAGTAACCGCACAATCTCCTATACAAACATGGTTGAAATGCTATTTCATTTGCATTTACTTGTGCATTTCCATATTGCGCCACAAATGACAACGTAAGCTATAACCTCGGTAAACAGTATTTAACGTTCCCAGGTATTAAATTTTCCATGAGCCCAGTTCAAAACGGAAGCTGCTACTTTGACCGGTTTCTGTCTCTTAAGAACGAGGAGCGCAGTGCAACACCCTTAGAAAACTCACTAGCGACAGCAATTTTGAACATGCATGTGCTTCCGGTTCTACAGACGCAGATGTCACCGGATGGACCAGGAAGTTCAGAGGTCTTTCGTCTGTTACACATCAAAGACAGAAGAGGGACTCGTCTGATCAATTCTACATTGACGTGGTCGTCGTTGTTGGCTACACTGTTTATCAGAGGTAAATACTCTTAAAAGTGCAACATTATTGAAGACGACCATATATCGAATATATTGTATAGAATGTGTACTAAGACATACTCTTGTACGTCACTTTGAGTGCTGCTTTCAGAATGTGTCTGTATTCACAGGTGGTTTTCAAGATCTATAGAAAGCACCAATTCATCCAAACGTATTGATGCAATGGAGAATGTACGCGTTTACATGAAGCTGCTGTATAACTCTGTAAGTCCCAGGGTAGTATTGCATTGATATTCGCACATTACTCACCTTACGTATTGTACGATATATTAACTGTAGGAAACTACACAATATTCTTTAAAACTAATGAATATGTCTGTAATGTTGTAAATACTGGGCGTTACATATTGCCATACCGGTAATTTTAAAGAAGATTTAGCGAAATTATTTGTGTGATTGTCTTGATTTTCATATGAGCTGATTTAATCAGGAAACCATTACCATTTACTAATAATGTTAGACTATATCCGTATAGTATGTGTTATATAGGTTTTCATGATCACATTTCATATTAGTAAGCTTCCATTTTTACACTGTTAACATTCTATTACGAATTTTCTATCTTAAAGCTCAGCTACTAACAGAGTTGTTCACGTACAAACACGGTAAACACTCAGGTTTTGAAAGATGTACTCTTATCTGTAAAAGAGTACTTTTATCGGTGTACACCACGTGACACTAATACGGACATATCATTGGACGAAGAGCTTTTGCTGTGCTTAATGAAGACGTTGTTTTAATACTCAACAGGTGAAGCTGAGATTTGAAAGCGCATCATCCGATTACAACATCAACCTTGTCGCTTGTATTATTGAGGTACCCGTGTTCTTCTTTAACGTATTATACTTTCATGCGGTTGGAATAATTTGCTAGATATGCTAACAGTCGCATTAGTATACCAGAAACTGTGCTTGGTCGGCTGTACCAGGATCAGTACCAGAATTAGTATTAGAAACAATATCCGATTCAGCATTATAATCAGCAACACTATGCCATGATCGTATATAATAAGCAGTAGTCGTATTAGTATCAGTATTTGTATCAGTACTAGCATAGTTATCAGTATAATAAACATTATAAGTTTTAAAAACAGTAACACGATACATTTTAGTACCAGTAGTAGTAGTAGTAGTTGTTGTTGTAGTAGTAGTTGTTGTTGTAGAAGTAGTAATAGTAATGGTAGTAGTAGTAGTAGTAGTAGTAGTAGTAGAAATAGTAGTAGTAGTAGTAGTAATAGTAATGGTAGTAGTAGTAGAAATAATAGTAGTAGTAGTAGTAATAGTAGTAGCAATAGTAGTAGTAGTAGTAGCAATAGTAGTAGTAGTAGTTGTAGTAGTGGTAGTAGTAGTAGAAGGGTTAGTAGTAGTAGTAATATTAGCAGTAGTAGTAGTAGGGTTAGTAGGGTTAGGAGTAGTAGTAGTAGTAGTAGTAGTAGTAGTAGTAGTAGTAATAGTAGTAGTATTTGAAGTATATACAGTATCAAGTATCAGGTATTAGCTTCAGCATCAGTATTAGTATCACTATTAGTATGAGTATTTCCGACAAGGACGAGCACGAGAGCGAATGGATACAGACCCTGAGAGACCTGCAAGGCAACGAGACTCGCCCTGGAGGGGTCCGGGGCCTGGATACTATCTACAACTGGACGAGGGCAGAACCAAACTTTCCTCAATACGATGTCGTTGTGGTGTATGAAAGGTAAAGCTACATGCACGTGCATGTATACCAGGGTCCGACTGTATGAAATGATAATGCTCCATTAATGTATCATTAAGAGAGAGAGAGAGAGAGAGAGAGAGAGAGAGAGAGAGAGAAAGAGACAGAGAGCGAGGGAGAGGGTGAGAGAGTGAGAGAGAACAAATATAGTGACGTGTGCGATAAAGGGGAGAGAGCGAGAGCGAGAGAGAGAGAGAGAGATAAGGAAACAGAGAGAGAGGGGGTGAGAGAGAGGACAAAGATAGTGAGGTGTATGATAAAGGGGAGAGAGAGAGAGGGTGAGAGAGTGAGAGAGGACAACGATAGAGTGAGGTGTATGATAAAGAAGAGAGAGAGAGCGAGAGAGAGAGAGAGAGAGACAGACAGAGAGCGAGGGAGAGGGTGAGAGTGAGAGAGAACAAATATAGTGACGTGTGCGATAAAGGGGAGAGAGAGAGAGAGAGAGAGAGAGAGAGAGAGAGAGAGATAGAGAGATAGATAAGGAAACAGAGAGAGAGGGGGTGAGAGAGTGAGAGAAGACAAAGATAGAGTGAGGTGTATGATAAAGGGGAGATAGAGAGAGCGAGAGAGATAGAGAGAGAAAGAGAGAAAGAGAGAGGGAGAGGGTGAGAGAGTGAGAGAGAACAAATATAGAGTGACGTGTGCGATAAAGGGGAGAGAGAGAGAGCGAGAGAGAGAGAGATAAGGAAAAAGAGAGAGAGGGGGTGAGAGAGTGAGAGAAGACAAAGATAGAGTGAGGTGTATGATAAAGGGGAGAGAGAGAGAGGGTGAGAGAGTGAGAGAGGACAACGATAGAGTTAGGTGTATGATAAAGAAGAGATAGAGAGAGAGAGGGGGTGAGAGAGTGAGAGAAGACAAAGATAGAGTGAGGTGTATGATAAAGGGGAGAGAGAGAGAGAGAGGGTGAGAGAATGAGAGAGGACAACGATAGAGTGAGGTGTATGATAAAGAAGAGAGAGAGAGAGAGAGAGAGAGAGAGAGAGAGAGAGAGAGAGAGAGAGAGAGAGAGAGAGATATGACATGGTGGTAATCTGATTATAATCTTACAAGATGTCAAGTATACAATGTTATTGGATGTACTTGCACTTTTCGGTAGATAATATTGTGAGTGAATAAATGTTATGTTATGTTCTGTTGTGAGGATAATGTTTTTTATTTCAGAATTGGATTTTACTCCTTCGAGGAAGACAAGTATAAGTATGGTGAGTTTGCTGGTAGAATGCACACAAACTGTGATAGAAAGTAGTATATCCAATACGCAGTTACTCACATGGGCAATACTAATAGGCATAGTTCAATAGGTTCAAAGTACAGCCATCCTCCTTTCGTCCGTCGATGGAAGAAAGTCGTTGTCTTGTGTTTTAGAGGATTGTATACAACCAATTTAACTAATAATGTTCAATGTGCACATGTCAAAATGTGAATGTATATGTGTCTTTATTATACAATTAGAATTAACACAAATTCTGAATGTTTGCTAATAATACTCCCTCTTCCTATAGTCTTCAGTTCGGAGTCCAGTATATGTCAAGATGATGGAAAGCCAGTCGTCCTGCAATACTACCGAGACATCTTCTCCCTGGACATGTTAACAACGACGTACGGCATTGGACGAGCGTGAGTAGATCAGTAATGGACAAACATTATTATTGTTATTAATATTATTATTATTATTACTATTATTATTACATTATCGGATAGTAAACCTCCATATTTAAGTAGATATGATGTTGTTATTATTATTATTATTATTAGTAGTAGTAGTAGTAGTAGTAGTAGTAGTAATAGTAGTAGTTGTAGTAGTAGTAGTAGTAGTAGTAGTAGTAGTAATATAAATAATAATAGTATTGTAATAGTAATAGTAGTTGTTGTAATAGTAGTAGTAGTAGGAGGAGGAGTAGTAGTAGTTGTAGTAGTAGTAGTAGTAGTAGTAGTAGTAGTAGTAATAGTAGTAGTAGTAGTAGTAATAGATAATGCACGTCAATGCATGACACACATCTACCAAAATTGACATATATAACAGGATCACTGAGATCATTACGATGTGTTTCAGGTTGGGCGCCTTAAACGATGGACCTCCCAATAATTGCAGCGAAGATGATCACTACATTATGTCACGTGACTTTACCGCATATCATCAAATGAACGTCCACAACCCCTACTTCTTCTCTCCTTGTTCTATAGAGTACTTGCGAGATTACATTCAGAACCTTCTGGGGTAAGGACTTACTGTTTAATCCCCGAACTTACTAGAGATTCAGACAGAAATGTTCAGTTCGATGGGTTACCTCTACGACCGTCTAGCAATGCATGGAAAGTAGTTAACGTACATGAAGTCTGCAAACAACACCCGAAACACATGCATGTGTTTTAATCTAAGATGGCTATAATTTAATCGTATTGTCTAATAAGCGTATTGTATCTTTCTTCAGTAGTCTGTATTTCTTAAAAACTATTAACACAACATTCATAGGATATATACCGAGTTCGTGGTCTATGTTAACGCTTATTACCGTTACAATTCTTTATTTTTATGCAGATCTAATCAGTCACAATCCTGCATACGAGCCCGTATTGAGCCTATTAACATGGGTAACGTAACCGACGATCTTCCGGGTCAAGTCTACAACCCGGATGAGCAGTGTCGGCTTAAATTCGGTTCACAGTCGTACTTTTGTTTTGTAAGTATTAACTTGGGCTTGACCCACCATGGCAATCCCCCGTGTTCGTTATTCAGCAAGTTACATTGTTACTATGTCAGCTTGACCTTTGTAAGCGCCTGTCACTTTGACATAACATTCTTGCAAATGTTCCCATCACAAGATATCCCTTTACTATAATGTCATAATGATTGATGGAATGAAGTCCGTAATTGAATTACGATTATTTGAACAACCTAGAATGCTACAATGATGATTATATGAATACAGTCTGGGATGTTATAATGATTTTAAAAGACATACTAGAATGTTACAATGATTATATGAATACAGTCATAACGACAACAGAAATAGTTACAACGATTACAGCAATACAGTCCGATATGGTATAATGATTATTTTCTATTTTTAAAATTGGAATGTTACAATGATTAATAGACTGGAATAATTTTGAATTCTATAATGAAAATAGAAATAAGGTCTGCAGTATCGTACAGATTATAGACAGCTAAACATCGCAATATTGTTTGAGAAAATATGTATATATATATTCATGTGTGTGTGTGAGTGTGTGTGTGTGTGTGTGTGTGTGTGTGTGTGTGTGTGTGTGTATTCTAGTATTAGATTGAACTATTAAAAGGTCGTAGTTATATTAAAGGCATATACAATCTCGGTTTGTTGACTTATTTCATGGTCAACCGTATTTTACCTGAAAGTATTTGATTTGTCTATACAAATATATTGGGCAACAAGCTACATTTTCCACATGCTCCACTGGTTTTTAATATTTCTATATTTTATTTTATTTTTTTATTTCGCGATAAAAATAATATACACATCTGTGAGAAAAAAATATGAATATATTGAAAACCAGTGGGATACGACGTAATGATGTTCATGCGTGTCTTCCATCTTGTTATTTACAGAACAAAGGAGAGTTGGGCCACAGGGACATCTGCAAGAGGATGTACTGCTACAATGTAGCACGTAGCACTTGCTTCTACATCTATGCTGCTGAGGGTACAACATGTGGACATAAGAAGGTCAAATAAACATTCTGCTATATATACCTGAGACGATTCATTTCTAATTAACTGCTCGAAATGTACCTTTCCGATGCAATAATGACAGGATGCGCTGTCTGTACGGTGACAATGCAGTTATCATCCTTTGTCTGTCAGTACCAGACGGTGCTCGCATGTTTACTGCGACATTCAGCGCTACGGATGTTGCGGGTTTCCCCCTGCCATAAACTGACAACCCGTGATATAAGCCAAGAATCTTGAAAGCGGTTCTAAACCCCAAAATGCGTATGTGAGACGTGACATTTAGTGGTATAGTATCTCAGTGTATGGACCCAATAACTACAAGTATGCGGCATTCAGCCTAAACTTACCCTCTCCCTACTGGATTATGTACAGTACAGACACTGTTTGTTTTTAAATGGAATATCCGGTTGCCTTTAGCATGGAGAGAGTTAACGATGTGCTAGCACTTAGTCTACCATGACTGTTTAGTAGCGACGCTGATTGGTCACTTGCTGACATTTCCATGGCATTTTTAATAAGATGTGTTTCTATTGGTTATTTTCCCCCGACAGTGGTGTCTTTCTGGTCAGTGTCAGTTCAATGTCAACGCTCCAGAAACTGATGGTAGGTATTTGCGTAATTAGTGCAATTTTCAAATAACTTTCAAATCTCATCTGCCAAGGACCAGTAACCAGTAATGTGTTGCAGTAGTCATACATACGTGTCAGTGTTCAGTGTGGCACATATTACGGGTTATACATACATCGACAATGACTGAGATGTAAATTTGTCATACCCAAGTTATTGTAATAAATGGGTTTAATAATTAATTTAAAACACGAAGTTCATTCTTAAGGAAGGCATATCACAAATACTACTGTGCAGGTAAGTTAGGTCCTTCTGTTGTTATTTACAGACGAATGTATCCATGGCGACCAAGCGGAAGTAGGCTTCAACATCGCTGGTGGATGTCCGGCTCTAATTGCGTCACACGTCTATTATTGTTATTATTCGTCAATCTCTAACGTGTGCTGTCAATCATGCAAAAACCGTCGAACTGGAGATACAGGTATGACATTGATTCAGAAATGCATTCATTAATATTGCATTACTAATATAGAAGAAATGTTGTCGTAATTTCCAACCACCATGTTGCCAATTGTGGTTTAATAATGATAATAATAATAACCGTTATAGAGCGCTCATAATGCTTACAAATAGGAACATGAGGAGAAACAAATAGATATATTTTAGTTTGGTTTTTGAAAGTGAGTATAAATAGAGAGAGCGTTCCATTTGGTAGAGGTAGACACACCAAAGGAACGATAGCCAAATATTTTAGATATCATCTAGGTACAGTCAGTTGAAATTTATCTGAGGATCTGAGACATTTTGCAAGGATGTAAATACCAACTCCCATACACTCAGTAGATGTGTTCAGTGTTCCCAGGACTGCAACATGAAATACAATATTTCACTGTGTATCTGACATTTGTACCAATGTAGCATGGGCCTACTGTGTACTATGGACATACTAGTATGCTGTTTACTTTTTAAACGTGAATTAAAAAACATCAATGCTGACGTTTTCAGGTTGTCAGTATGGGGACAATGTATATGAAGAAGATAGCTGTCAAACAAGCCAGTGTAGCGGGGGATCTGGATACGTGTCGTTGTGTTGTGATACGTGCAGAGACTACAGAACTACGTCAACGTCATCGACGGCGCTGACAACGTTTAGTACGATAACAACAACAACAGTTGTAACGACAACTACACCAACTACAAACTCGCCAACAACGACAACTTACACGATGACCGCGTCAACTCCAACGATAACTGAGACGACAGATTCTACAACTTCATCTTTACCCACTACGATTACTTCAACGCCATCCGTACATACAACAAAGACGGAAGCAGTCACTAGCATTACAACGGCATCAACAGCTACCATGCCACCAACATCATCACGGACGACATCGACGTTAACTACAACGCAGACAACATCTACAGAAGCAGCTACTACGGTTGAAGCGGCTCGGAGTACTACAAGTCCAGCAACGACAGCGTTGACAACAGATCCAACTACTACATTTACAACTAGTACTCCAACAATAACTACTACTTCAACTACTCCCACTACTACTACAACAACAACAACTACTACTACTACTGCTTCTCCAACAACCGCTTCCTCTACTACTACTACTACTACTATTACTACTACTACCACTACTTCTCCTACTACTGCTGCCACCACTACTAATACCGTTGCGGATGCTACTACCACTACTGCTGCTGCTATTCCTACTAATGCTACTACTGATGCTACTGCTAATACTGTTCATACTATTACTACTGATACCCCAACATCTACTACAACAACTACCACTACTACTTTTGCTACTGCCACTACTACAACGACAACCACCACTACTACTACTACTACAACAACTACTACTACCCCTACACCCACATGGACAAGCATTACTCCAAGGACGACTACCCCTATGATATTGTCATCTACCACTCCATTGACGCGCACAAACACCACTCCGATGCCGACTGCTACCACGGACCATACATCCCCCAGTCCCCCTACAGCGACTCCAGTGACAACATCGGACCCGCCAGCGACAGCACAATCGACGACTACGAGAACTACCCCAATGCCTACTACATCCACTACAGCACACACACCAACAACGTCTTCGTCTAGTTCTGAAATTACGACAAGAATTAGATCAACGTCCAGCTCGACGTCCAGGCTAAGTACTATTGGAACCCCGAACAGCAGTACAAGAGCATCGTCAATAATAACAACATCTAGTTCTGAAGCTTCGAAAACTATTATAACCAACATGTCCACCCATAGCACAGACACTCCAAACACCAGTTCAAGAACATCAACCAGAATAGCAACGTCTAGTTCTGAAGATGTTGGTTCCACTACAAGGTCGACCATAACCAACACCCGTACAATATCGACCTTAACCAAGGCGTCCAGACATAGCACAGAAACTCCCAGCATCAGTACAAGGTCGACCGTAACCAAAGTGTCGGAAAAGAACAATGTTGTGATACATCCTCGAGTGAAAACTACCGTAAAACTTCCAATGAATGCCCAGGCATCAACAGGTACATTTTCTTCTGAAATATTTGTAAAAGTTTTTTCTCTGTTTTGAAATGTATTATTTATGTTTTACTGGATTTGACATATGATCGAATTGATGATGATTGTGAACATTCTTATATTTATACTTACTAATCTTAATACAGAGATTATAATGTCAAGATTAATGTTTTACTTATTTAAAACACAGACTAATTCAACCAATGCTATAATAGTCTAGTGTTGCGAAAATGCATTTGACACATTTTAAAATTACTCTAACCTTATTCAGCCGTACTAAAGTCATTTCATCTTACGGATCAAAAGTAAAACCACAATTTCTACTTACATTACAACTTAATTACATTTTACGTACCTCTTGCCTTTCAGACATGGTGACGATAACGGCTTGTGTAGGCGGCGGCTTGCTCGTCCTTGTCGTATTGGTCGTCGTCGGTTTCATTAAATACCAGTATTTCTGCAGTCGTCGTCAAGTACTCCATCTGAACTGCACAGAATCGACTTCAATGCGTGATGTATACGAAAATCTGTAATGTAATGCAATGACTTCATGGCCATGCTTTTGTCATATATGTGCCAGTGATTCTTTAAAAATAATTCGAAGTCTTTCAGCAGTTAACTATTCTAGATCGAATGCAATTTCAGTGCTATTCATCCGAATCATAATACCATAAACTCGTGGATTATACATGATACGCTATGACTATACATGCAATATTTGTATTAGTCTTATTATTATTATTAGTAGTAGTAGTAGTAGTAGTAGTAGTAGTAGTAGTAATGATAATAATACTAATATTTATCTTCATTGTAATGTACTACGATAACATTATTTAATACGACTATTTCTCTATAATTGTAACAAAGCAACAATTGTATGCATATCGTTCAAATGAAACACATGATTTTATATTATAACTGATAAATATGACATGGTAAATATAAATGGTAAGAATAACTTGTTCGCACATCAGGAGGGCGTTACTAACCTTCTTATGCCTATGGGCAACTATAAAAACCCTGTAGAGCAGCGGCTTATATTAATGCCTCAGCGAAAATGTTGATAAAGAACATCCGAGAAAACAAGTCTTAATTGTACCTTATTAACTTAATATTGTTCTACCGTATGTATGTTTCTGTATCAAATATTATTAATAAACGTATAAGTTTTGGATTTCAATTCGATTGAACGTTGAGTACTCTTTGTACGAGTAAATGATACATACTGGACGATAACCTTCCTATGTAGTCCGGCCGTAAATCGAGGTTTAGGGGGCATACCACAGTTTCTTTCCACTATCATTTATCATATAAATCAGCTTAGTTCGAGAGGATGTTGTTGCTAAACTATTCAATCAGCATGCACTAGCTTTACACCCACTTGTACAGGAAGGCCCAAATATTCATCTAAACAGAGGGGGTCAATCACGTCAGATTTTGGCAAAATGCTGTGGAAGACAAGCAATGAAAATCGCATGGCTGGCATGCATCAGCGATATTGACCTGACAACTGCACATTGCTAATGCATACGCCTTCCTATCATACATATGTAGTGATATAAATTTATATTGCAATTAAGCTGCGTGGAACCTACTTCATTTGGAACACAATACCATGCATATTACTTAACATACAAACATACCATGACACAAACAATGGAACGTATGCAAAACCTACCTTTTCTACGGACTATTTGGCCACCATTGACCATGAGAAACTGTGCTATGCCCCCTTACGTAATTTCCTGATATAGTAAAAATATGGCGTACGCCTGACTTCCGCCCAGACTGCAATACAACCCTATCGTAAATCGATTGCCTGCTGGGGTTTATTTTTCATTTTTATTTTGTTTAAATTTTAGTTTAGAGCAGCTTTCAAGATAATTTCACTAATATCACGGCTGGTCAGTTTAAGGCAGGAGGAAAACAGCAACATCTGTAGCGCTGAATGTTGCAGTATAGCTGAGAGCACCGGCTGGTATTGACCGACAAAGGCTGATAACGTCATTGCCACGATTCAGCTCATATTATCATGATCGTGTCGGAAATATTTAATGTAGTTCTTGCCAATGTGAATGTGTTGTTGTTGTTGTTGTTGTTGTTGTTGTTATTTGTGATGATGATGATGATGATGATGCTGATGCTGATGCACTTATTCACCGACATTGTAAATACTACTCTGTCAGAATCACAGATGATCAAACCGTGTTATCACTGACTAAATGTAAGACCGACTTGAAGTTAGACGGATGACATACGCATGTCTTCTCAACTCCCTAAACCATCGATACCATTGATACGACTCCTTCTTCGTCTATATTATAGATCACGTTCGCATTGCTCGCATCAGGCTTGGTTGTAGTGATTTGAATCTGCATGACCGATACCTAATAGATAATCCAAAATGTCATTATTGTGGAAGTCGTAGTGAGCCATGTACAGCTTTACTTTTTCTTAAATCAAAAATATACTAATCTCAGGAATGCAATCTATGTTTATACTGGTGGCTATGATATAAATATAATACTACAAAGTAGACCTGTCTGACGAAGTAAATACTAATATTCTTATGTGTCAATGTTTGTTTGATCAAATCTAGTAGATTTATGCTCTGAATATCTGAACACGTACTAGCACAATGTAATTCAATTAATTAATTACATTAACTAATGTGTTAGCGAAATGTTTCTGGACGTTGGTCACAAAACGTAACGGAAATCTGTATTTCAATATTACCTTAATTAAGCAAATGTATGATGACATTGTATTATATGTATCCTTTTTCAAGGAGCGGTATAAAAATAACCTTATAGCTTGATTACCAATCCTCATTAATTGTTTTAATAAAAATAAGTTTAAAGTCATACAATCACAGATTAAGTTGTTGTTTTGGAACGAACTGCAGTTAAAAATGCAAAGTACATGCGCTTAGCATACATATAATCGCATGTGTACCTCCAAATATCATTTCACCGCTGTAGGATAGGTAAAATTCCATTGCAGTTTACATGTCCGAATAATCAGTTGGTAATGTATTGTAATATCTCAATTGTCTATAGTCTAATAGACTAAGGGGGTAACTCTAATCATTGAACACGGTCAAACTAACTGTTCACGACTACTGGTACCAATAAATCTACGAAACAATACATATTAAAACATAATAAAATAATAAAATATTGAAAACTAGTGGGATATGCGGAAAATGTAGCTGGTTACCAAATGCACTTGTGTAGACAAATCAAATGTACATACTTTCATGTAAATATACGTTTGACAATGAAATAAGTAAACAAACCCTTGATGGTATGCCTTTAAAACATATAGCACGTGTAGACATGAACAACGGGATGGCCGTTTCTGCGTGGTCATTGGAACAGATATTGGATACGAGGCCTGGTTGAAGTAAAGAAATCGGAAGGGATGGATGTCGCGTGTCCATTGGCAATCACGTGACGTTGTGTTTCAAACTATAAACTTGCTGGTTTCTGAAATTGAAACAGTGTGCCACAATACATCGAGAAAGCGCGTCAACGGCGAAGCTCTGGAAAATGATGAATACATTTATTTCAGTTTCTCATTTCCTCAACTTCTTGATGTTGATATTTGCCAAGGAAGACAGGACGGGTAAATATAATAACAGAATTTCATAATCAGCATATTTTGTACGTATTTATATTTTGTATTTGTGTGTATTTTGAATAATAAAAAAGCATAGTCATTATGTTAATAATTCCAATAGATGTGCATTCAGAATAAGCCTAAACGATAGCAGATATGCTAGTATGCTGTGCATATTTATTACATTAATTATTTAGTCAGCCAATACTAGTTATACATGTATGTGTTTTTTTAGAAAAATATTCGCCTTAAAAATTCACGTCATGTTCATTTAATTTTCATTATACTAAATAATGGTTATGATAATAATTAAGTGACGTAATGCACCTTATAATTAATCACTAACGGTTAAATCGAATCGATTAGTAATACAATTTGAGCTTGAGAATCAAATCCTACTCAAAAGGTTTCGTTGTCTCGTGACCTGATTTAACGTGAGATCAAAACGACTAACCAATTCTAAAATTATCCCTGGCGAAGTGACCAAATAACAAAAGTACTTCACGAACTAAATCTATATAAACATGTTTGTTCAGTCAATGAGTCTGCCTCTATGACCTGATCCCTCCATAATATCAATTAATTTATTTCGTAAACGTCACCCATCTTCCTTAGTCATGAAAGGAACGCTGGAATTGGGACTGCCTACTACAGAGACCTGTTCATTTCCGGAATGGTTGGACGTCACCATACGTGCTGAGAACAACACGGAGCGACTAGTGTTAGAGCGACAGCCCATGAAAGATCGCCTTCCATTGCTTGCGGAAGAAGAGCTGGGTAGCAGCCCTTTCATTCGTACTGGAGATTATCCAAGCTTAAAGGTTATTCCATATTAAAATATGACAGTGCACAGCCCCCCAAAAGTTCGGTGTCCTGTTCCAGGATCATAACAAGATCATTACAGGATCCTGGCAGGACACTTTCACCTTGGGTGTCATGGTTTATTTTTGAGCATCCACGTCTGGTGTCTTGTTCCGTAAACCTAACAAGACACCCAATGTTTCTTTTTGCTTTGGTGATGTTTTCTATCGCGAAGGTAAAGCGTACTCACGTTTTGTTTTATCAGGATACTTATTTATCTGTTGAGTTTGTAAATAATGATGTTTTAATCCCGACGGTTCAATCTGTATAGACTATTGTTTCTATAGGTTATAAACAAAGGGTTTCGAAGTTATTGAAATTTCCAGAAAACTGCAATGAATCATCCTAGTTGCGTAGACGGAAGTTTAAGATCCCGATACATGTCCTCTCTTCTGGTTGGTTAAAAGTAAATAGTAAATAAAATAGTCTTGCTATTCCATCACCGAACCCCTGTGATTATAAAGAATACTCCCCATAGAGTTGTACAGAGTAATTACACGTGCATGGGGAATTATGCCTTCGAATATGGACTTGCCTCATTCTACATGTAATAGTACATCACATAATTATGTCTACTACCATGGAGTATATTTATTCTTTCGAATCCATTTTCGGTTATTTATTCTGATTAGTTCACATCATGTATAATTCCATACCCACAGCTCTATATCACGTGATCTATTTGTTAATGATATTGATAAGTCACGTGGCCCTGTTGGTAGTGTCACGTGGGTAATTCGAGAAGTGAACTTAGTTATATGTAGCCAATGCGTGATGCATGTATATACTAATATGTCTTTGTCACGGGACCAAAATCAACATTATTATTATTTTGTTTTTAAGAACAAGCGTGGACAATATGAATGCGTTCAGCAATTTGCTACACATATAATGTTTATGGTTTTGGTCTATTTGTGTTTTGTTACTTTGCTCTATACATGTATAGTTCTTTCGTCTCCGATCAAGTTGTCAGTTCTTAACCTGGTAATAAAAACTAATGTTCGGAGAAGTGCATGCAACGCAGCCTAATTGATCATTTCTACACATAAATGATACTTAGAATGGGTTAGAATGAGAGAGAGAGAGAGAGAGAGAGAGAGAAGAGAGAGAGAAGAGAGAGAGAGAAGAGATAGAGAAGAGAGAGAGAGAACGAGAGAGAGAGAACGAGAGAGAGAGAGAAGAGAGAGATGGGGAGGAAGAGAGAGGGGCGGGAGGGAGAGAAGGAGATGAGAGGGAGGAGGAGAGAGAGTGGAGATACAGGGAGAGAGAGAGAGAGAGAGAGAGAGAGAGAGAGAGAGAGAAGAGAG
>JAUTBT010035631.1:0-18079 GCA_032361225.1 Lepetodrilus schrolli
ATATATATATATATATATATATATAGAGAGAGAGAGAGAGAGAGAGAGAGAGAGAGAGAGAGGATATCATATCAGTGGTCATATAATACTGAATTTATTTAACGAGTTGGTAAAATTTTATTATTCGAGGTTCTGCCAAGAATAATATCCTTTTTCCCAACGAGTTAAAAGGATATTCAGTAATTTATTAACACGAATGTGAGATTCTATTTATCACATGAATGTAGAACTATTGTAATATCGATTTTCAGTCACAAACACTATCTATAGGCAAATGGCTTGGGAACTGGGTTAAAGCACGCGGACGAAATATAGTTCCAAGTAAATATGTAAATATGAATAAGTGTGTTACATATTTAATAGAAAAAAATCTTTAAAATTGATATTCCACAAATTAAGTCCAAAGAAGAAGCTCTAAAAGAGGTCCCAAAAAGACTTTGATATCGCGTATGAATACAATTATACTGTCATCAAGAAATAAGCGAACGCATAATTATGATACATTTTAATATTCAAAGAGAGGCAACTTCTAAATACCACCGTTACGCAACCCAAAGAGACACATGCAAACACGTGCAGTATAGTATTGAGCATACATTTCCCCGCATGCATGGTACATTTAATCACAATTACTTGACTTATTTTCTAGATATACCACTTTATGTGTCGGCATTTATCGTTCCCTTAAATTTTGACGGTAGTATATAACAATCTGTTGTGCTATTGTACTAGTGGAAATATTTATATTATCATCTAATGGAAAGTTGAACACATCCGCACAGATTTTATGCATCCTTTATAGTGTCTGACTAATGGCAGTTCCTTAATTTGCATGTATACTTATCGAGGTAGGCTATACATGAACTTCCAGTTCGTAAAATCCTATAGGCCTAAACCCAGTTAATCTGAAGTTGTATGCATCACATATGCCTAATCAATAGGTCATCAAAAGACAACTGTCAAATAAATGGTAAAAGGGTATAATTACTAAACTGGCTCGATACCGGCGTGAAATAATACCAGGCAATTAATACCCATTGTCCACACATGTACTCGCTGACATGATAGATGCCAAGGCCATAGTTATTTGACTCACAGGTTTACGGATGCGCCGACACGATTATCTTTCCACTTTGGAAAATGAAATAAATATTTTGATTATATTCTGCCGACAATATACTAGCCTTTAGAACATTATTATAATAAATGGTAAAAGAGCAAGTCATATAAGTATTATTGAACATGAACAAAGATCGATAGGTAATGGTTGATACAAAGTCGAAGCCAATTTGACTGGTTACTGATAAATATGCACAACAAAACGTCTAATTTATAAGAATTGCTACTATTGACAAGCAGTACTTTGAAAGGAATTGTGCATTCAAATCTGAACAATATGTGTACTGGTGTTTCTAACAATGATTGACAAATATATTGATCAATTATATTTATTTTCTGTCAGCCGACCATTCATAACCTCCAATTATTATTTTTATTTTTATTTTGGACCCGACCGACTGGCCAACATATCAAATTATATTTATTAATATTGTCTACAGCCCAAGACTAAAATATCACACACACAAATCCGTAAACCAGGGAATCGAATATCTACGGCCGTAACGAGCATGTACACAAAGTATCAGATCAGTTCGTGACGGCTGTCAAATGCTGGTGTACAAGTGCAAAGCTATATGTTGGGTGTTTAACCATCGTGTGTTTAACCCGTGGGGTGTTACGCTTCTTTAGCAGTGGGAATGAATTTCCATTGTATTGCGGCGTGTGGCGTGTTGTTCCAATCTCATTAACATCAGATACGACACTGAATGGCTGTCCATTCCATATCAATCTCAGTGGTGGCAGTCCACTATCAATATCAGTGGTGGCCATCCATTCTATCGATCTCAATGGTGACAGTCCACTCTATCAATCTCAGTGGTGGCTGTCCATTCTATCGGTCTCAGTGGTGGCAGTCCATTCTATCTATCTCGGTGGTGGGAGTCCATTCTATCAATCTCAGTGGTGGAAGTCGAGCCTATCGATCTCAATGGTGGCAGTCTATTCTATCAATCTCAGCGGTGGAAGTCCACTCCATCGATCTCAGTGGTGGCAATCCAATCTATCGATCTCAATGGTGGCAATCCAATCTATCGATCTCAGTGGTGGCAGTCTAGTCTCTATATATTCTATTACGCTACTTTAAAGGGAAACACTTCATAGCATATATTCTTGCAAATCAATGAATGGAGTTCAAATTACAGCAAAGTATACCATTCCTTTGAAACTCGAAATCAATCACTTTGTCGGTTTAAAACTTCCTATATATACATAGTATGTTTTTACCCATTGGAAGAGGACGGGCAAAATAGGTAGTTCCGTCCAGTATCCAATTGCAACGCCCGTAGTGCAACCAGTGTGAATCACAACTCATTATCACATGAACTGATCTAAGACCATTTAGGAATGAATATTGAAGATGAGCTCGAACTCGAATAGGTTTAATTTCATTTTATCGCGAAAGTCGAATGGATATTTTACTGACATATTCAAATGAAATATGGAGTGTTACTTAAATTTAGATTCAAATGACATAAGGTTGTACTTATGAACATTCAAGTGCGAGATTAGAACTCGCTGCTTGGGATAATGAACAACGATTCAAGTCTTACTCAGCATTCCTATTTGTTCGTTGCTTTGAACAACAATGAAGTTACGATCACTCTCCTTTCTGTCAACATCATACTTTCCATCATTGGGTTCTCAGCTCTGTCTCTGAACGCTGTAGTCTTGGACACTTTGGTCAGACATACTAAAGAGGCGTCGGATCTCATCATGTGTCATCTGGAAATCACCGACATGTTGACAGGCTTCCTCGTCATCTACCTGGCAATCTACAACGTCGTCTACTTCCAATACATCATTGACTTCTTGGTCCGACTGGGAGCTGTTTTCACCTTTCTAACAAGCTCCGTCTACCATCTCGCTCTTCTGACGGTGGACAGATTCGTGAACTTCATGACGAAGACCTCGGTGTCCGTCGTGTCTTCCGTCATCTGGGTGTTCTCAGTCAACGTTGGCCTGCTTCCTGCATACGGATGGCGGGACTCTGTAACCGGATCTGGATGCCAGTGCGCCTTTGTGTTAATGATGGCGGACGACTACCTCAGGCTTCTCGTCGTCGTGTTCCATTTACATGTCCGCGCCATTGCCGCATGTGAGCTCGTCCAGAGGAGGGACGTGAGTTCCTGGAAGTTCACCCAAGCCGTGGCCATCATCATAGGAACGTACATCTGCATGTTTCTACCTATTTGTGAGTTTATTTAAGTTTGTGTGATCATTCTGTAATTGTAGATATGCCGTAGGAAACGATAGACCTTTTTGTATTTATTAATAAGATATAATAAGATCATTCTCAAAATTCACAAACGATACAAACAGCGTTCATGAAATCCGACCCGGTTAATCATTACAAAAAAATGTTACAATCCATTTTTTTATGTGGTAGAATCTTGTAATATTGAAAGTCCAGGCCCCTGTTTCACGACGACCTCCTAACTATTTAGGAGTTCCTAAACCAGTCCTAAGTGTTGTCACCTCGTAACAAGTGTTTCACGACGATGTCACAAGTCGTATCCCTTCATAATCGGCATCTAACTTAGGAGGTGATAAACTGGGTCATAAAGGTAGGAGCTCCTAAAATTGGGATGTCGTTGTGAAACGGGGACCAGGGTATCATTTCACGAGAGCTTCCAGAAACGCTACCCAGTTTCACATGCTTTGGTTTGGAGAGTGGTAAATACTGGTGTACTATCTGTTTCCCTGTTCTCGACCAACGGAGGTAAACCACTCCAACACGTTTCCGCGGTAACAACCAGAAGGCGTGTAGTGTCAACGTTGTTAGTAGAGCACGGTGTTACCTTCAGCGTGAACTATGGACACTAACTGCTAACTATTAGTGTTATTATGGACCGATGTCAATTAACCCTCGTACGATGGAGCTTGAGACCGTACACTAATTAACTCGTTAATGGGCTCCGCACGGACCCATACTTTTATAAGTGGCATAAATGTAATACTAAATGACGAACATTGTTTAAATTTAATAACTAACAAACCGATAAGTCTAAGACAACATTCTATAGATTGTATAAACTATAATTTAATAGTATTCATGTCAGAAAGATAGTAATTGGCAGAGTGAAGACTTTACTTTCCTTGACGATATCAACACATTATTTATATTTTTATGTTGCGGCTTAACAAATATCGAGAGAAAGAGGTTATTTGCTTATAATATAGTAGTAAAAGAGCATAGGAAAACAACACGGAAAGCCGACCTTAGTTTCAAAGTAAGCCTTTAGGTATGTTGAGTCTTTCGAACGTCGCTCCTCTACATATGATATTTACTCATTATATTTACTAAATAGCTATATATAAAAAAAAATTATGCTTGATGCAAAAAATCTGAATTAAAAATTTGAATTTAGTAATAATCACACAAATTGCTCTTGTGAAACCCTCAGCTATAAATAATGAACGGTATGATGACATTTAAAAAAACACATACACTACTGCAAACTCGGGCCTAGCAGGCCCGGCTGTGCTAATTCATTATATTAGCATGTTCAATGGCAAAAAGAATTACTCGTGTTTATGAATATGCTTGATATCAGCAGATATCAGCAAATTAGGCAAATACCATCGGTGGAATAGTACTTCACGTCACGTAAGAAATCTAATTCTTCAGAATAAGGCAGAGGCCTTGATATTGCATCAACTGGAAAGCTATACCTTACAGGTCCATATGTCAGTGATAACACGTCATGCAGGTTACTTGTACCACATCCGGTACGTTAGCTGTGTCTCAGGTACCAAGGAAATGTTATCATACAGACTCCAAACATTGCTTTATCCCAGGGGAACATATCGACCCTACACAGCTCTCCCGGCCACGCCCACATTCTAACCACCTGGCCCCCCGTTTCACAACGACATACTAAATTTAGGAGCTCCTAACTTTATGACCCAGTGTATCACCTCCTAAGTTAGATGCTGATTTAAGAAGGGATGACATTTGTGACGTCGTCGTGAAACACTTGTTACGAGGTGACTACTCTTAGGACTGGTTTAGGAGCTCCTAAATAGTTAGGACACCGTTGTGAAACGGGGGCCAGGTGGTCAAAGCATGTAGTTCACAGACAAAGACAGACCATTCATATCATTGCTAAAGCCAAGTCATGATTCTCACCATAGTCTTTCCACTTGTATTTTGTCTCCAGGCTGCCTACAACTTTGCCTGTGTCGGTGCTGCTGTTACCGCTAGTTGTGAACTCTACTCCCGAGACAGTTTTTGTCTTTGCTTCCATCTTCCAGAATCCATAGTCTAAAGAGGGGAAAAGCAATGTCAAGCTTAGGTAAACACATCACCAAATGTTGCGGCTTCTTTGAAACCACAAACTTTTAATAAACATCGGACAGGATAGACAAGTCAACATAATTCCCATTAAAAAAGACATGTACTATCATAATGAAGAAGTACTCAAGGTAATTGGGTGAATGAGTAATTAATCCTCAATAATAAATTCAATTGGGTAGATCGATAGTGATGAACAAGAATATATGGTTTTCCAAAAGTGTACTATGAATGTGAAAATGTAGGATGGAAAGCCAATTAAAAAAAAAAAGCATACAATTTTAAACAATGACATTGAGACTAAAAATACATATTCCATTTACCGTATATCATGGGGTATAAGCCCAGGGGGCTCACTTCATACAATAATGGATAATAAAGTACTGGGTTTATACCACAAGAAGATCCCAACTTATTGCTGTAATATTTACCGATCGAAAACAGGAGAATTAGATCTAGGCAATCATTATGCGTTATGTGACCATATTGAATGTTATCAATCTGTTGTAGATTGATAAGATAGGAACTAATAAACACAATAATAAAAAAAAAAATCTTTATTTTATTATTAATATTCTTAATATTACCAATATAATCAACTGATACTTTGAAGTTTTTTTCAACAGTACCAATAATCAGATTGTTAGTTTGAGACATATTCTGAAACTATTCGGCATTTCCCACTTTGCTTATCTTTTGAAAAAGGGTGGTGGGCTTATACCCAAATATGGGCTTATACCCCACGATATACGGTAATAATATGAATTATATCGGAATTCAAAACCTTACTTAGAACTGTTCAGTATCAAATAGCAAAATTATTCAGTAGCATATTTGTCACTGACAAATAATATATAATTATACAAAATTCATGATGCATAAAATAACACTGGTATCACCTTTCAAACACACAAGTGTTGGCAACCGGTCAACAAAAAAACAAATCAACAGGAGGAGGAGGAGAAGGAGGTTGAATACTCACTAAAACCCTTTGAGAAGAGATCCCTGGCAGATTTGCCAAGATCAGAATATGATGGTGGAGCCATGGCTAACGTCTGAAACATAATCAACCAGACATGGAGAGAATGGCAGGTTGGACAAGTATCCTGTTGGGTCACCCGTAATTTAGACAGCTACAAAAGAATGTGGTGACACCAATACCAAGACACTTGAAAGGACAAATGAATCAAAAACAGTATTTTGTATAAAAAGTGTGTCATGCAATACCTAATGCTAATGAACCTTTCAGTATTGGGCCCAGTTTTATGTCGTAGCACAATGAGAGTTGTAACCCTGTACATGTATACTTGTTACATAGCAAGGGTATGATTTCCGCCCGCAACCCCCTCCCTTTTCTTCTTTTCTATTCACGTGTCATTTAATAACATGCAATGATATCCACGACACTAGAATAACGCAATTTTGTAAGGATACTGATATAACATGGCGAAAAATACATGTACAACTCGAACTCACATGTCTGTTGATAGAAATCTAATATGGAAGCTGGATGTCACATATGACCAACGGAACTGTACGAGCGAGTGAGTGAGTGAATTACTGTTTTACGTCATAGCAGGAATCTTTCACCCATACATGACGATAAGGAAGATGGCCGATTGATGGTGTGATATCATATACTACTACTGTTATTTTTACAGAGTACTAGGACTTCTTTAGCCCTTGGGTCCACACTATACTATCTTAGGGTTATGGTTATTCTAGGGTTAGCGATGTAATTACAACAGTTTGGGCATGACAATAGCGCCCAGAGTTAATGCTGCCATCACTTTTCAATAAAAACCACTAATCTAACAATAATATCCGACTTGTAATGTTTACACATGAATGATCTGGAATGTATCCATGCTGGGTTACACGTCTACTCGACAGAATCCATTTGCATACTGATGTATGGAAAATCCGGTTTCATCATAACATTACACTACATACTTATTTCTATATAACATGTATGGCTTATCATAAATAATGCACACATGGTATCTAATTCATATCGTAAGAAAATTGTTAGATATATAAATACTAGATAGAGTCCACGATAAGAGCAAGACATGCTAATTCTGAAAGCGAAAGGTGCACGAAATCTGAGTCGTGCCTTTATCTAATGATAATAAACATTGTCATGCACTTGCAAGAATGGATATTTAACGCACAAACAATCACGAACATGATAGTAATATATCTTTACGATCTGCAACAATTATTGACTCATGCTGCTTAGTAATTAGCTCAAATGCTTCCAAAATGTCTACCTGATCTTCCGAATTTCCGACAAGGTCATGCAAAGGACTGGGGCCTGCACTTACGTCATCAGGGTGTTCCGTATGGATGTGTGATTTTGTTTGTAAATTTGGACCAATAATAGTCTCCCGAGTTTTAATATGTCTTGAAATATTTTTAACGGTAATATATCTGCCTCCAAAGTATTAATATTTAGCTGTTAAAAATAAAATATATATCTTTACCCACAGATCAGTTTTAATTTCCGTTTCCGGTTTTGAAAGGGAACATCAACAACATGATCTTGACTTTGATTTTCAGCGTAAACGTTCACATAATATTGGATATATTGTAAACCTCCACTCGTGTGGCATTGGAAACTTAAATAACTGGTATGTATCGAATATTTGACAGTCAACACTGTTGTATCTAAAAAAAAAATCAAAGTGCGGAATTGGTGTTATATCCTAGTATGAGGTCTTATGTTTTCGTGCATTGGTACTCGTTGATAGGATTTACAGGCATGGCAGTGTTCCGCGTTTCCGCTGATTTGTTTCCAAGTATCTATGTATTTTCAATGAACGTGGCTTGAGGCCTGCAACCCACAGACCCCGGGCTTGTTTTCCGCTGATATCACAATAAGCCAAATTGTAATTGCGAGTGAGCATGTGCAACCATAAACAACAAACTTTGCAGCTATGGATACGGGAATGGTCCGATATGGATTCCGTTGAGATGAATTGCTGAATTAGATAATTTTTCAGATGTCATGTTTTTCATTTTGACAGAATGTATAATGATAAGCGATGTACATGACCCCAGTTACTGGACCAGTAGACAAAATTAATATGGATGTATGACGTTTCGCCCCATGTACATTGCGCCCCCAGACTTTTTGCCCCAGTAATTCCACCCCAGTAATTCCACCCCAGTAATTCCGCTCCCAACACATGACCGTTTGCCCCCACCAATATTTTTTCCACTTCGTTTTCACCCCCACCTATTTTGGGATGGACGTTTTGGCCCCACCATATTTTAGCGATAATCTAGCGAAAGCAATAAGATAGTTCAAATAAGGTTGGCACTGTCATGCATTCCAGCAATTCTAGGATTCAAACACATATTTACAAAGAACTAATAAAGATTCATTGCATTGAATTTATGTACATATTTACAAATAACTATTTAAGATTCATTATAAAAAATGACATTACCTGTATACATATGCATGTATTAATATGTATAACAAAAGTGTAAATTATGACAATTACTGGTACATTGAAAATACTTTATCGTAACATTTTAAGAAAAATTGGGCCTAAATTGTACTAACTAGTCCCACATGTTGTGTGATTCTATCTGTCACATAAATCACACTGGATGACCTCCTGGCCGTTGCCAACAGTTCGACGACAAGATGTACACTTGTCGCCTGGCATGATGGAAAATGAATATGAACTCAAATCTCAGATCCAGTATACATTTATCTGTTTTTGAAGCTATTGATCTACCACAACATATTGGTATCCATCTAAGTAGATTTCCTCAATCCGAGACTGAAAACAATCAACACATGGTCTAACAAGATCACATGCTCAACAATACAACATCATCATAGTAGCTTCCCAAAAAGGGAACCTAACAGTTACAATACAATGTAATCAATAACAAAATACCAATATCATATTATTACATTTTAATACATTGTCACACACACACACACACACACACACACACACACACACACACACACACACTCTCTCTCTCTCTCTCTTTCCCTCCCTCCCTCCCCCCTCGATCATCAATCATCTCCTGACGCACAATAAAATAAGCCGGAACTCATGAAGGTATGAAGTCGTCATCATAGTAACCAATGGATGAACAACAACATCCAGATTATGCATTATTACATTTGTGCCTCCTTATTTTCTTTTGCATGTTTATCATGGACCAGTCTAGGACATTGCTATGATGTCTCTCTGACTATGACATCATGTTAAATTGACGTCACTAACTGACATCCGAATATATTAATGGAAAGACCAACAGAGCAAATAGGAAATGGAGCCAGTCTAGCTGTGACGCAATTTTAAACCACATTGCGCAAGAACTATGCTTGGTTTAGTATTTCACTGTAATACATTTCCATCATAATAATACACGTCAACTATAGTGCGATGTGGGATGTTAGCTTCGCTTGCTATGATTGCTAGCCATTGTAATATTGTATTCTACTGCTTATGTCGAAAAGAAGCTGTCGTTTGACGGTGTAGTTTATGTTGTGGTGTTGCAAGTAGCGAGCATGTTAAACAAAGATCGTATTGATAATTGAATTAATATTATTCTATTATAAAAAAAATTCAAACGAATATAATACAAAGGCATAGTCGTATATTTCCAGACCTGTATTTCACGATGGGGTTGTACCAGTATTCTGAGCATCTATCCAGGGGTACGTCACACTGATTTTCACTCAGACTACAGTACCACCCATTCATGTAACCCAGGTCTGATGTCCATCTAGTTATCAATATTTTATTGAATTTGTTATGAAGAGCTCTAATTTGCAATATTCTTGTAATTGCTAATTCTAATTTGCAATAATTGCTAACTTCACTGGTAGATATGATTCAAAATATATCGACTAGAACATTCGGAACAACTTCAAGGAACTTCCATGGCTCATAATTACATAATTGAAAGTACAGTTTAATATACTCGTATTTTAGAATGTCAAAATGGCGGGGATTACAATACCTACAGGTATATTCTTCCATTTAAGTAAAAGTTACCGATGGGGTAGAACAATTTTCTCCTGCCATAGAGCTGAGAAAATAGATACAATGGTGATTATGCATTTCCTATATAAGTAAATGTACTTTAAATATTTAGCTCTTACTAAAATAATTTAGGAGTTCATTCTGATTTGAAAACAGTATTATATTATATCCAAAACTTGAATATATGTTGTCAATCATCTAAACCATGCCTGGAAACAGTACACGATGAATCCTATCACAGATGTGAGTCTGGATGATTTAGTCTAATACTATCACTAATACTATTATTGTAAGTGGAAACAGTTTGTTTTGTCTATAATTTAACTAGTATTCAGTGGTTGACAAATTAGATTGTCCAATTCCCAGAACAAATAGAATTTCTCAGTTGGATCACGAATTTGTTATAAGTGTTTGTCTAATAGCAAATGGATTTACACAATCAAAACAGGCTACCAGACTTTTACATCTACTACATTACAATACAGTGTTGCATGTTGAAAGTAAATTAGTTTGGAAGCATTGTTGAAGCTATTACAGCAGAATATCTCAAATCTACCACACTGCTTTTTGACCAGTGAGGTGTTACTTTATCAACTGTGGGTTGTAACAAATGGTTCTTAATACAATACCAATGTGTTTTTAATGAATAAAGATATTTGGACAATGAATATTCATACTGGGTTTGATTGCCATCACTCCTGGGCTGCGTTCAATGGACAATACATACAATACACTGAAATACAATACCTTTCTCTACATCTAGTAGTTCGCTGAACGGGTTAGTAGGAAAATAGCAGGAAATCGGTTTGCGCGTGCATCCAGTTCATTCGCTTCATGCTTTGGGTTTTAATACAAAACACGCGGTCCAAACACGTATTGAAATGTATGCATACATATGCATACCTATTGCTCACTGAACGGCTCGCATATTACTACATAGAATACATATGCATTTGTTGAATAATATGTGCAATATGCATATGTATTCTCCATTGAACGCACCCCTGGAGAGCTGAAAGTCTAAAATATCTTGTCTATGTAATGATGATACCATAATTGAAGATGTTTAATATATTTAACTGTATTATAGAGGTAATTGTATTATAGAGGTAATTGTATTATAGAGGTAATTGTATTATAGAGGTAATTGTATTATAGAGGTTATTGTATTGGGTCAACAATGCATGTTGTATTTTTATGTTTTAGTTGAAATCCCTGTAAATTGTATGAAGACTAAAACTTTATGTTATTAATCAATATACACTAAATTGCATATGTTTATCAAATATGGTGGAGGGTATGACTATAGCTGACCTGGGGCTTAGGCTTTGAAAAAGTAATTGCTCTGCTTATATACTGGGACAAAAAGCCACAATAAATGTATTATCATAATATGTCTATAAATAGTTTGTATACATAATTTCTTTTCAGGTTTTTAAAAAATTAGTTATTTATCTACTGTATGTTCAGTGACTCTCTTTCTATTTGCTACATTTAAGAAGAGAACATTTAGAATTGTGATTCTTTTTAAAAACAAACATGAGCAAAACTAAAATAGCAAGGGTATTATCAAATATTAACAAAACACTAATTTGACATTGTTGGAATCTTCACTAGCTTGACCAGTTTAGCTATTAACAAACTTATTGGATGATCAGATGATAATATAGTCCTGTAGCATCTACAAAGTTTACTAAATTACTACATTACTAGATTATTAATCTTACTATACTATCTACCTAGTGATCTACAGAGCCTGTGACTCCAGATAGATTTATAAGACTTGTGAATGACAATGTGTAGTATAGGCCACTGCATGGCACTGAAACACTACCATGCTATGGTGTTGGTAGCAGTCTAGTCTCTACCTGCACCAGTGCTAGCCTTCTGATATTAGAACTTATTTAGTTAATAATATTGTAAGATCAATGGTCAGGTTGGTCAAACTGGCCTGAGGTCAAACAAGGCAGCAATCACAGCTCGTAATCATCCTGAATACAGCTGATGTTGGCTAGCCAGGTCAAAGTCCAGCTGCACCACAATGAGATGTTGTCCTCACTGCCTGCTGGTTATTATTGTTTTACGTAGCAGCGGGAATATTTCACCCATAGGCGCGGAAGCCTGCTGGTCACCTATCAGCACCTGGGTGCTGTCTGGCTGCCATCATGAGGTGAGCATGTCTTACGGTAGATATGCAATGGGTGTTTGATGTACTGACGTTTGTATGATGTAGTTGGAGAGTACATGTTACCTGTATGCTATATGGACACTGTTCACTCACAATGATGTCTCAGTCAGTTATAAATGACATGTCTTGAGATTACACTCTGCATATAGTTGCAGTATGAAGATTTAGAAAATTCGATTTCCTAATAATTGCGGTTGAATCTAATAATTTTGAAAGTGATTTAAAACCCTAAAACACCTGTTTTAAATCAGAATTATTGCGTCATCAAGCACATGTTTTATTACTAGTAGGTTTATTAAAAGTTAAATATTCACAATGTGAGAATAAAATAGCTTTTTAATGTAAATAGCATTGATCATCTCCAATAAGCAATACTAGTTTTAAATAACATACAAATATTTATAATCGTATTTTTTAAAAACTACAAATATTGCTAAGAATGGAAGTTAATGAATAAGATATTAATTATTATGATTGTTCTTTTCTCTCTGAAAATTACTAGATGTCTTGATTAGGAATATGTTCACTAAAAGAAACATGGAAGATAAAAATTATGCCTCCTGTCGATAAGATTAGGCTAGTCAGACATATGCTTGTGCATATATTTGATTTCTGTAACATAAAAATTTACATGTTGATAGCTAATTTACATCTAACTATCCCATGCCTATGTTTGTGTTGACAGCATGATGGCTGAGATAAGTGAGTGGACTTGTGACGATGTGTCCAAGTGGCTGGAGACGAATGGTTTTACCACTTACCAGCAGCTGCTATGCGATGAGCACAAGATCGATGGCCTAGCGCTCATGTCCTTGACAGAAGAGGATCTGAGACGGCCACCCCTGAACATCTGTGTCCTGGGCGACGTGAAGCGTCTGATCATCAAGATCAACCGACTGCACAGAGACAACATTATGGCGGTGTCCGCGCTGTTCAATGGGTCAGTCAGAATGGACACTGATGCCAGTCTTGAATACAGTCCCGCCAGACATAGAATGGAGCATGACATGAACCAGGACTTTGAGTCAGTACAGAACCGGATCAGGATATCGGCCAGTCAGTCCAGTCAGGGCCGGTGTTCTCATAGTCTGGACAGAGAGATCTGGAAGACCGTCCTCAGCTTTGTGTACGTGTTTACCGTGTTCCTGTTCACTGCCTTCGTGATGGTCGTGGTCCACGACCGCGTTCCGGACATGCAGAAGTACCCTCCCCTGCCGGACTTCTTCCTGGACAACATGCCATACGTGCCCTGGGCGTTCTCCGCCTGTGAGTTTGTGGGACTCGTCCTCACCATCATCTGGTGTGTCATCCTGTTTTACCACAAATATAGGTGAGTTTGTCCTTGACCACAAACAGGTTATTGTGTTGTCGACCACACATATTGTTGATCTCTTACATGCTCCATCTGGATGTGAACAATCTCACAGTGTGTCTCATTCTTCCAGTCTCACGCTCCCGTATGTGTGAAATATTCCTGCTGCGACGTGAAGCATTAATTAATTCATTCATTCATTCTAGTCTCATGACAGATTGTATGACTATGAGCTACAATTACATGTTATGACTTGTGACTTATTGCTGCTGTAGGTTCATCTTGATGAGGCGGATGTTCTCGCTGTCAGGAACTATTTTCCTCCTGCGCTGTATCACCATGTTCATCACCTCGCTGTCTGTACCAGGGGTGCACCTGCAGTGCACTGGACAGGTCAGTACTTCCTCTCTCTTCCTCTCATTCTTCAATTTTCCTTCTCTTCTCCATGTCATTCTTCCTCTTACTCCACTCATTATTTCTCTCATTTTCATATTTTTACATACAAGTTTTGGTTCTAGTCATAGGATAGCACGTTGTTTCTTCTAGTCACTGTCATATGGTAATGTAGTCATGGTAACCTACATGCTAACCTATTTATTCTAGGCATATGGTAACGTACATGTTTTGATTCTAGGCATATGGTAACCTACATATTTTGGTTCTAGGCACAGGGTAACCTACATGTTTTGGTTCTAGGCACAAGATAACCTACATGTTTTGGTTCTAGTCGTAGACTAACCTATATGTTTTGGTTCTAGGCATAAGATAATCTACATGTTTTGGTTCTAGGCACAAGGTAACCTACGTGTTTTCATTCTAGGTGTATGGTAACGTACAAGATTTGGTTCTAGTCGTAGAGTAACCTACATGTTTTGGTTCTAGACGTAGAGTAACCTACATGTTTTGGTTCTAGTCATAGAGTAACCTACATGTTTTCATTCTAGACGTATGGTAATGTATGGTCCAAGGTGCAGCGCGCCCTGGAGATCTGGAAGGGGTTCGGCATGACCCTGCAGGGAGTGCGTACGTGTGGAGACTACATGTTTAGTGGCCATACTGCCATCATCACTCTGCTCAACTTCTTCATAACAGAGTGTAAGTGTTTTTCATAATTTTCATATTTTGTTGTTGTTTTATGAATAGTGTTGTTATTTCTACGAGTTTATCATGATTACTTCAGGTTTTTGTGTGTTTCTTGCAGACACGCCACAACACAGGATGCACCTGCTCCACCTGGTGTCATGGGTGCTCAACATCTTTGGCATCTTCTTCATCCTGGCGGCGCATGAGCACTACTCCATCGACGTCTTCATCTCCTTCTACCTGAGCTCGCGGCTGTTCATGTACTACCACACACTGGCCAACAACCGCTCGCTCATGCAGCAGGATGCCGACCGCACCCGTGTCTGGTTCCCTCTCTTCTCCTTCTTCGAGTCCAAGTGCAATGGCGTCGTCCCCAACGAGTTTGAGTCACCTCTGCCTAACCTCGGCAGTGTCATACAGTTCTTCAAGATGAAGTTCAAGATGGACTGACAGGAACCAGAGGAAGTACAAGACAGAATGACAGGGTTTAGATGAAGCTCAAGACAGGGGTCTAGAACCGATATTCATTTGTACATTCGAGTTCAAGTGATGTGTGCTATGCTTGGAAATGGAAGTCTAGCTATTTGTGATATGGTAGGGAAAGATGTAATGAAATTGGCTTCCATGATAGTCTACGTGCAAGTGTGTGACAAGCCTCTTGTGTGACTGGACTGTACATGTTTGAGTGTGTCTGTACATAACCAATAACTTCCAGAGTTGAGCAATGTTTCACTATAGCAATGAATCACTGCTATGTTTTTGGAAGATATTTCATGATCTCAGTGTAAGTTATATTCATATGCAAGCAGCCCAGTTATGCTTTTGACTGAGTAACATGTATGTTAGAGTTTAGAGTCACTAGAGTGTGCTCATTGTTCATCCTTCATGATCCCACCACAGATCTTGCCTTCCTGTGTCCTCCCAGTTGCTACATTCCCTGCAGTTAACACAACTAACCAAAGACCATCCACACTATTTTTCCCTGACACATGTAAAGACATGTAAAGAAGACATGTATGTTAGACATTATTTTCAATACAAATTCCTGGGCTTCCGTTTGACTGCTCTGTGGTGATGACCTGGGGTCACTAAACTTCCTGGGATCCAGATATCCGCACCCATATCTATCAGATGAAGCCGGTTTTCAGCAGGCCTACTAGGAATTCCGTCATAATAGGCTATCAGAGCCTGGTCTACCTTTGAGACCTACTACTGCTCACATATTTTATTACTAGTAGTCTAAATCAATAGGAATGTCTTTTCTCTGTTGTCCCACTAACTAACATGTAGAAACACTTGTTCTTGTATCTGTTGAAATTTGCCTGACTCAATTTGACATTTTGAAGCTAACCTGTTTAAGTGGTACTGTGGGGTCAAAGGTTGAGAGTTCAAACTCCCTGGATAGGATGCATAGCCTGCTCTGTCCTAGTACAGTTTATCTCCCTTGGCTGGTAAAGTACCCACCATTGCTCAGGTCTCTGTCCTAGTACAGTTATCTCCCTTGGTTGGTAAAGTACCCACCAGTGCTCAGGTCGCTGTCCTAGTACAGTTATTTCCCTTGGCTGGTAAAGTACCCTCCAGTGATCAGGTTACTGTTACACTATGTGCTACAGGTGTTGCAGGTTTCCTTCTGCTGATTGGCTGCAATATGAGTAAATTATTATTGAAAACGACTCTAGACACATACACAAAACAGAACAATGTACTTTTACCGGAGATGGCGTTTTTCGATGTGTTCCTCTTTATCTTTTGATCATGCTCATCATGTGACACATAAGACAATGAAACACAGCTTCAATTGTGGCCCGATAGACCTAAATTACAGTGGTTTCTAAAAGTGTATAAGATTACAAAATATAACTTGGGTATAATTATGCCATGCTCATTTATTTAAAAAATTATTTTTTTTACATTTCATGATTTGTGAACATCTCATAAGATATGTTGGTATCAAATGATCACTAATTTAATAATCTCAATGTATATCATGTGTATGTTAACATCATTCTTCAGTTTATATTGCATTAACTTCTCCCGACTAACAACATTCTGGCAACAAATGGCTGCATAATTACCTCTCCTCACTGCCACTTGGGAGGTCAGAGGTTGTGTAGTTTGTTTAATATGTAAAGTCCTTATAATGGGGCATGGAAACACTAATGTGATCGTTGCAGACATTTGACTTTTGTTACATGTATTCATGTCTTGTATACAGACCACAGTCAAAGCGTTATTTTCATCCAACGTTTTTTAAATATCAGTTTTGTGTAAATTTCAAACCAGATAGGTCATTTCCATATGATAGGATCAAATGGCATTTAAACAAACACTGATGTTCATTTTCACAGTACAACATTTTGGTCAGATTTCTTGTTAGAGAAGACTCCATTTTAACGTAAGACTCTGATTTCATTTGTATTGGAATATTGAAAAGTTGTAAATTTCAAATCAGATAGGTCATTTCCATATGAGCTCATCAGAGGACAGTTGAAACAACACTGATATTCATTATCACATGACAACATTTTGGTAGAGACGACTCCATTATATAAATATTTCTGTTTCTGATTTCATTTGTATTGGAATATTGAAAAGTTGTGATGTCACTTTCTATGTAAAGTGGTCAGCACATATTTAAATAGTCTTTCAGTATCTCACCCGTGTCATGATGATATTGTTTGAGATGTGTTATCACTGTATTATCAGTCATGCATGATATCAAGTGATATATATTTTGTATCACATCTCTGTGTACATTTTAAATATGTAAGTGGATTTGCCTCTGCGGACAATGCTGCCTGACGTATCTTGTCTTTTCACCGAGTATCACACCTAGTCCAGTATATATACATATATATTTATAATTATCACCCAATACTGTCTTTTTTTCGCAGTAGATATTGCTTTCAAATAACAAGATACCATTTGACCCAATTCTTGGTTTATTTGATTGGTCTACCATTGTGATGTCATGCTGTAGATATCGCTTGATCCAATTATTTGATTGTTCAACCATTGTGATGTCATCGCTACAATTGTGATGTCGTAGCATTGCTATGATG
>JAUTBT010035642.1:0-18079 GCA_032361225.1 Lepetodrilus schrolli
AATGAAGATCCATATATATATATATAAAGAGAGAGAGAGAGAGGGGGGATAGAGAGGGGGCAGAGAGAGTGATAGAGAGAGAGGGGGAGAGAGGGGGGAGGGAGAGAGAGGGAGATGTATCACACAATACTGTCTTTTCTCTGTATATCTGTCCAAGATATTGTGCAGATCTATGTGATCACCACTATTACCCAATAGATGAGGATCATCAGAAATATCTATAACAAAACCTCTGAGTCAAGTACAATCATTGAGTCAATCAGAACGTCGAGTAGTTTCTGTATCGATGCAAATCTCGTCAGAAGAATCGCATCATTTGCTTGGGTACCCAAGTACCACTGGAGAGCTTTCTAGACGTTTTACATCAACTGAAAAGTTAGATAAGAACTCGTGAACGCGCCGGGTTGGATATAACCAGACCGCCTTTGTTCTTCAAGTAGTGTCAGCACCAAGATAACTGCTTCACTCAATGGCTGCTCCAACAACCAAAATGAAGACGTTAAATCGCCTTAACAAGATAATTTAGATTTAAAGCTGGCACGAATGGCAAATATCATCTTAAAATGATTAGCCGTGTAGACATTAATCATGGGCAAGAGTCGTGCGCATTTACACAGGCATTAGCCGGAACTACTTTATGGAAAGCGCAGATTAGTATCCACACTGATAGGTATTGAAGTAGGTGCTAAGGATTTGGTAATGGTTGTATGCCTTTTGACACCTGAAATTTGAAATCAAGCCACTAAACAGAGCAAGCCCGTGGTGTGTATGCAAACTAACACTGTGGCATACTGTATATCACCACATCACCATGGTATCAGATGGAAGGAATGTCTTATTAAATACAGAAGTTGGAAGATAAAACGGTCTGGAGCAGGTGTCCGTTGGATCTTTTCTAATTGTAATAGTATTGAATAAATCCATATGTGATATACTATTCGTGTTAGAGTGTACAAATAAACGACATAATGAATTATTTCGTATATGTGTTTGGTATGATGACTGGAAGTTCTTGAAAAATTATTCTGAATAGTTGTCCATTGATATCCATTATATATTATTTCTCTATGTCAATCTAGTAGTTTTAGAAAGCGTTTTTATTTTTAATAATATTTCCAAGCATCTATACAAAAATATATCTATACTGTATGAGATTAATTATCCCTTAAATCTATAAAGGAAATCTTTCATATCAATGAGGGTAAACAGTAGAGTAAATTTCTTAAATATTTGTTCTAATATTATTCTATTTCCCAAGTTATCTGTCTTACGATGACATCACCTGTGATCAAAGTACTAGTAAGTATAAATGGTCAAGAGAAACACCTTCATTTAGAGCCATTCCAATTGGCATTCCTTGAACATTTGTCAATGGACCATGATAATTACAGCTCATCGTCTCCCTGACACGTTCTAACTTAGCGACCCAGGACGAGCTTCTGGTTATGAAAACCAATTCCGCTGTGGATGTAAATAAGTAGAAGTAGCACGACACGTGTGTTCTTGTAAATCACTGGCAATCTTCCAGGTGCATGCTAAGTCACGTCACTCCAGGAAAACGAGTTCGCTATTGTGGACTTGATACTCGCCCGAGACGACTGTTACGTAGTTCTTCACGATAGTCTGATGGTTTGTCGGCGCGGTTTAATTAATGCAGAGGCAACGGTTCACTTGACAAAGGAGAAAACAAGTAGATTAGGTTTTCAACAGCGGAGTCCTAGCCAAGTCTGGAATTAACGAGAGTTGTATAATGCTTGAATTACGTTGTTGACATCACAGCGATTGTGTGACACCTGTTTCATCGTCCAGTTGAGCAACAATCCTGACTTCATTGCAGTCAATTCAGACATTTCTAGAGAATCGTTTGACACTTGGAAAACGCATGTGTATAAATAATATACATACCCGAAGTCGTATAAGGAATTAGGCCGATTAAATATGTAGAGGGGAAATTAAAGTTAATTAATGAAATAGTGCTGTGTAAATGCAGGAAAGTATCCTAATCCTAATCGTAAAAGAAGTTGAAATGTGTGTTCCTTTGGTTGCATAACTAAACTCTATCCTTTTCAAGCTCCGACGACCTTTGCATGGTTGCATACTTCATTCTTACTGTCGCAAATTTTAATGACCATGCTTGATAAACATTTGCTCCATCTTAAATCGGTTATTGAAAATTAAATCTGCCGATTAGTCGATTTCCATTCGATTCCAATATTAACATTCTCGTGAAAACCAGGAAACATAATAGGGTAAAAGTTCAAAACAGGATTGAAGAGATTTTAAATGCAATTTTATATCTGTGTAGTGATAATACAGAGAATCGTAAACGGCATTTGAATTCTAACTCCATCGATGTGGATAGTAAGACAGCATGGTTTCTGGTTACCTTTTAATCACTATTGACGACATAGAGGGTGTCAGCTGGTGAATACCAATAGACATTACTCATGTACACACTTGTGACGGTATAACGAGGACACGACATGCAATATAACATAGACGTCATAAACACCTGTGCCAGCAGCAATGGGCAATTCATTAGGAATGGTTCTCAATTGCTGCATGTTGTTCGCGAAAACGAGAATAAAAGTTAGAAAAGTACGCATTTTAGTGAAAGGATTGACACCGTCTTGGCGTGGGTTACAAGCTGCGTTGTCTGGAGATCGATCACAGAACAATTACTGGACAAAATCAACACCGGTTACATACAAATCGAGATCATATCAAAATCTTAATCTTCTGAACAAATATACAAGTATGTAAATTATTGAGAAACTTGGTAGAGGGTGTTGATATGTGTGAAGTGATGTTGTTTATCTCTTGTAGACATACAGCCAGTAAATATCTCGTTTGTAAGAGTTTTGCTGTGAAAATCAATAGTCTACATGTTTGTCGTTTGATGAGATTCTACCACATCCCAGAGAATAAGTTTTGTGTTCTTGACGTGGAACCACAGGCTGAACTTGTTCTATACACACATAAGTGACACCATCGTTAATTCGCAGTGCCACTCCTAGATAATATTATAATGCTGTTGGTTAATGCTGGACAGTAACTAAACGTGTTCAAGAAGGAATACGTCTTCCTTATGAAATGTTGTTAAGAATCGAGTTCATAATATACTGTAGCCATACTAACAAATCTATATAACTCTCCTTAACACGACATCAAGTACATTAATATTCAGAAGGACATGAAGAAGAAGAAGAAGAAGAAGAAGAAGATGATGATAATGATGATAATTATGATGAAAAAGAAGAAGCTGTTGTTGCTGCTACTGCTGCTGATGCTGCTGCTGATGATGATGATGAAAAATATGAAGTCGAAGAAAACAGTCGTGTAGTTGAGATTGTTCCTGGAGCCAGGAACACCTATCTGTTGTCATTATGAGGATTTGAGAAGCAACTGTATTGTATTGAGAGGCAGACCATTAGAAGGTGATTTCGCCACTCTCACCACGACCAGTTCTATAGGCCACTATTAAAGTATACTTATAGCACTTACACTGCTTCTCAATTACGTATTATCCTTGATTTTGTTTAGTTTGATCTAAGGTTACATCACTTCGTTTTTGTTTAGAATCCGATTTGTTCATAAAAAAAAAATCACTTGTAGTAAATGTTGAAATACTCTAATTACTTCATCGTACATTGTAATCGACGCTGACACTTGATCAATGCTTCATTAATTCCTGATTATTACATCATCTGTTTAAAGTATTGATGGAATAATGGGAGAGACCTATCAGAATAAAACTGCAACTGGCGATTCTCGTTATGGTCTTGTTTAGATGCTTTCATGACTTAATTAATTAAATGTTGACTTTTTCATTGATGCTTGAAGTAAGTGGAATCATGGATGGCTGCTTCCGGTTTGGGGGTGCACGAGTCAAGTGTAGTCGTCCAACCTACAACCCCTCCACCCTCCTGTCATTGTTTTCACCCATCAATATGTCAGCTAGATGACGAGCAGACGACAATAAGGATTAAGATAATACTTTCCCTCTGACAGATCCCGATTTTAGTGATATGCAAATGATTGAAATCTGCAAATATTGACAAGCTGCCAGTGACAGTCGTAGAACTAATTTTGAAATTTAAATTTAACACGCGCTTTAAGTGAACTGGGCGGCGACTGACAGGCAAAATGCCCTATGACAGAGACGCTAGCGGAGTTACAAATGGGCCACCCGGGGTCGTAGAAACCTCCCAATATTGGTTGAAAGGCGACGTGGTGATTTTGTAATAAAACAGATTACAAGTTAAAGACTCTCGTTCGAGTAGCGGGCTGTAGCGAGTCAATGGTGTTGTTCGTGATCTCAATATCGCCGCGTTCCTATCAAAGAGCTTCCTGGCTGTACAGAAACATGAACAAAGCGTCCAACTCGCGGAGCAGCGAATCCGAAAATGATAGATGGCCGCTGTCACTTCATTATACCGACCATAATAAAATGTTCATCTGCGAAGGGAGGCTATTTCAAACGACTTGAGTCTGATTCGAAACTTTGACAGGACTAGGGTTTAGACTACAAAGCGTCGGTGGCTGGAATAGACTAACTTGGAAGAAGACCTAAGAGGGCAAATAACTCTCAACACAGTCGCACAGCTTCGTTTGAAGGGCTCCCAGTGTCCGCGACAATATTCGGGCGGAAAATTAAGAACCCCGGCCGCGTTTGCCGGAATATGAAATGATTGGTTTATCAACTCCCATTGAAACACGACCTAAATGTGTTGACACTGGGTCTCTATACACTCTTGATGAGAGTTTTATGAGCGAACGTGTTTTCAAGACTCGCATCTAAGTCGAAACTATTTGGGCTTTTGTGATTGCCGCTTTTGAGGGAAATAATTTATTAACATAAACTTTGAGCTTAATGCAATGAGGCTGATCCAGATCGGCGGCGTCTGAATTACGTGACATAGAGAAAGATGATTGGAGATTAGTAATGATTCTATTTCCGACATTTGAATTCATATCGATGGTAACGGTCGCTTTAAACTTTATTGCTGAAGTAGTGCTCGGATATGCCGTGTCCTATAGCAACGTGTCATATAGCTGCGTGAATATCAAATAAGCTTTGTAGTTACAATCAGGAATTAATTTGGTGGTAGCTCATTATACTAAATACAGCGCCTTAGTGAAAAGCGAAACTTTTGCAAACATAGTATGAATATTAAAATGTGTTAACGATGTTCCTCTTTGACAAAACGGAGGTTGGTACGAATGACCTGGGATTATAACCTGAAGTACTGTACGTGCTTGATGTCTGGAATGTTCACAAGACTCGCGAAGCCTATTATACTATCTAGGCCTATATAGTATATAATATAGCTTCACGAATAATTTACAAGTTAAACGTAATCTGTCGGGGGTGAAGTTATTTCTGCTGTAAATTATGATACACTAATACAAACACAATGTAGTATTCAGGCTGTGAAATATACTCCCAAAGAAATTGAGTCAAGGCAGATATTTTGTGGGGAGGCTTTCTACCAAATCTGATGCCTTTCTTCGTCTTTTCTTTTCTGAAAGGTAACTGTTATAGTATATAATTATAAATTTATATAATATATATAGAAGATCATGAGTGGTCATGTATTACTGAATTTACTAAACGAGTTGGTAAAATTATTGTAATATCGATTTTCAGTCACAAACACTATATAGGCAAATGTCTTAGGAACTGGGTTAAAGCACGAAGACAAAATATAATTCCAAGTAAACATGAACATATTAATAAATGTGATTAAATATTTATTGAAGAAACCTTTTAACTTTATATTTGACAAATTGTGCCAAGAAGAAGAAAATACAACAAATTTTACTTCGCGTATGAATACAATAATAATACACTGTAATCTATTTTGTTATTGCACTAGTGAAAATATATAGAGGATATTTCATGTGTCTAGTGAAATAGCACGTCTCGTGACGTGGGAAAAACCGATATTTTTACTGCGCCACTCGTGAAAATATCTCCTTTTCAACGTCACTTGATGAGAGATACATGCTATATTTAATTAGATGCATGAAGTATCCTATTTATTGTATACTTATATTAATATAATATTGTCAACAAAATTTTGAATAGAGCAGGTAACATGACGTGTCACAATAGATCATTTAAAAATAAATGGCGACCCTAACGACGAGCTATACTTCAATAGTTTTAACGACAAATAGAAGTCAAAACAGAATATGTTCAATTAATCAACAAACACAAATAACTGGTACAACTCTGAAACATCGGAACTATTTAACGTGGTATATCAAATTGATCAAATAATTGTACGATGAACTGACGAAAGTGGCAGTCGGCATCGTGGTTCACCGCGGGTTCAGTAGTACCGGAAGGTGTTCTCTTCACTGCAGTGATTATACCACTGTTCTCGTCACTGCAGTGACAATATCACTTTTCTCAAATTGAGAAATCAGTCTTTAATTGATAAGTATATATATATATAATAATAATATTTATAGCATTGGTTTATTACACTTCCAGACTCTTATGTTATTTGATAAAACTATATAGTATATAATTCTTATAGTAAGAAACATCCGTGGTTAATTACAGCCCTTCTATTTTTATATCGTCCGTGAGAGTTGCTTTAATTATACTATCTGTTACTCGTTGTACTTTCATCATATGTGCTCTAGTTCGACCACAGGACTTTGAATGATTATAATGAAATGTTATATAATCTATCTATAAAATATATCAATAGATTATATAAAATGTTATTATAATTATTCAAAGTCCTGTGGTTCAACTACGGAAAATACTCATAATTTTTGTTGTTGCAATATTAAGTTTATACTCCATTACGGCTACATTATCTCTTTCATTCTTTAAAATATTTCTTTCGTCTCTTCCCATATTTTCTTTCCCTTCTCGTGGAGAAGTTTTCATTTAAAGGCATACAATCACGATTAGTTTACATATTTCATGGTTAAAATTACTTTTAAATCGCCATAGAAAATACAAACTATGAAAGAAAAATGAAAAAATTGAAATATTGAAATATTGTTGCCCAATATGCTTGTGTAGACAAATCAAATGTAGCCTACATACTTTCAGGTAAAATACGTTTGACCAAGAAATAAGTCAACAAACCGTGATTGTATGCCTTTAAGTTATAATAACTTGTAACTGGAATCCATTTCGTCTTGTTTAAACTAAACTAAAAACTGTTACAATAGATGTAAACTCCTGCTACGAGAGAGACCGTATGAATGGTTCAGAACACATTGTATATTTTCAAATACATAGCACGTGTCCATGGTGTCTTGGAAACTTGTATTTTTACAAACATGCACGATGAGTATTTATTATAGGAATTACTTTCAATGTGTTGTTCGCGTTTATTGAAAATCGCAGTGAACTCTACGCAAAATTTACGAATTTACGAATATACAAGTATACAGTATATTTATATAATATTTAAATTAATACTTAAATGGCCACAAGTTAATGATGCTTGTTAAAATAAGTATCTACTCCACTCCATCAAAGTATCCAGAATGTTTCTGTGATCCTATATATAATTTCTCCAATGACGGTATTCTTGTGTGGCCAACTATTACACTTTCTGAGAATATATATATAAATGCATCACAGTGTCACTTATTAAAATACCATAATTTTATAAGATGTATTTGTACGAGATGCAAATAAATAAAACATATATGTCACATTGCGAATAACAATAACACAGTTTGATGTCATATATTAAAATAAGTAGATACTACTATATATACATGACATAACATTTTACTATAATTATTTTGTCTATAATTTTACATAGAATGTAATGCCAATGGTATATTTAACCGTCCATCACAATATGTCTAGAACGAACACAACGGGAATGGGCGATATTCAGAAATTCAAGTGGGTTTCTGAGGTAATTTGAATGCTGTTACCTTCTTTGGTGTTTATGTTTTGTATCTATAAGCTATAACACGTATGACAATTTACAACTGTGGTGAAAATAGCCATATCAAACCCCGTTGCTAACATCTTATACAAACGCGGAAGTAAATCTAGGTCAGGGAATCCCCGTTTTCCCATAATGCCCGCAGGAGATTCCCATATCGAAAGCGAGGCCGAACGACCACTAGAAGTTGGAAGTATCCAGTAGGTATAGCCGATATCTATCTGTCAATATTCATTGTCATCGATATGAAATACATGATTATATGCCAATCGATCATCAACCCCACCTTTTATCCCTCTGAATATTCAATTATTTACATGTTTTGTAAGCATAAACTTGCAATTTTCATCGAGTAATTATAGGTCATAGAGCGAAGCAACTGAGCGCCTAGGAGTGTTTACAAACAGAGCGAAAACCAATCTGCTCTCATCCGCTCTCTCGCTGCTATTTATTAAATAAATCTGTGTTGGGTCACTTATCTAATCAAAGTAAATTTATGCTTTTCTATTATTTCTCATTTTTAAGTGTCAGGTTTTTGCATAGTAGGAGTGTTATTTCACTGTATCCCCAAAGTGATTGGATGCGTGTGACGTCACGGACCTCCCATATATGGCAGTCCATTCATTGTCAAAATGTTTTGTAGTGTAAGTGGCTCTGCCCTGTCAGTGCGGAGTGAACAGTGTGTGACACAGGCACACTTGTATATTGGCTGGCTGTGAACACCGCAGTAGGATGTAATCGCGAATCATTTTTGTTGTTGACTGTCAAGTGACATTCGTTATGAACTGACACTTGGATATTATTGTGTGACAAGTCAACATTATTCATTGAGCTCGGAAACGGAAACAAAAACATTTCTCAGAAATCTGAGAAAACTATTGGATTTTTATATTGCCATGAGTAATCTGACAGACTTTGCCATGTTTCGATTTAATTTGTGGCCTAAACCTTTTTTTGCCCCTCCACCAGGAGTAAACATGGAGAATTCGTCTTTCGTGCCGAATCCTCTGACGTCGCCTGCGTTGATGGTGTTGGCGTCGACCGCTGCGACCGCAGAGGGGCACGATGCCGGACGGATGACCACCCCACACCCGTTCCATACCCAGGGGATGGATAAGGACCTCCACACCCCCTTCACCACCACTGCGTTTTCCATGTACCGCCCAGGTGACCCCTTCTCACCGCCCATCTACTCGGCACTACCCCCGTTTGTCAGACCGAACTTGGACCGGGGTGTCGGGCTGATAAGCCCCGGGGGTGGGGGTGCATTCCGACCCCTAGGCAGCACTGCAGACAGTTTGGAAAGCTATCATCAGTCGGCGTTCACCCCAGCTAAGAAGGCAAAGTTAGATGACGGGTGTCATTACATTGGGACAGAAAGTAACGATCAGAATTTCAGCGAATCTAACCCCGATTCCACGAGCATCAGAGACTCAACACCCTTTTTGGTGAAGGAAGAGCGTCCGTCAAGCATTAGTTCCGTCGGCTGTGATACTAACTCTGAGAATCAGTCTGAACCCGGAGATTTGTATGACAGGGGAACACCAGATTCAGAAGGAAGAAATCTACGAAGTAAGTAAATCAATAAGTGTATACAGTCTGTACGATAATAAAATATAGCTGAGGTACCCAGCAAAAAGGGTTGCAATTTACACTCATGAATACAGAATTATGCAAATGAAAATACAACATATTTTTACGGTTTGCTGCTGCATCATTGTGTAGTTTATTAATTTTCTAATTAAGAAAAGGCAAAACAATAAGAACATTAATTTTCCTTCCATATGAAAATATTAAGAAACTATTAGTTGATTATGGGTTGATAGGATAATTTTGAATCTTATTATTATTTACAATAGTTATAGCCCTACTTTTGAAAACAGAATCGCCAGTTTATTTGTACAGTATTAGTGTGATATTTATGTCATGTTAACCAATTATGGAGGAAGCAATTAACATCGCTGATAGTGATACTAATTCAAATTTAAGAAACCTAATACTATATACAGTTAGAAATTCATAAAATGGTGAGGCTCCTTTTCCATAATCCCAATAATGGTGGTCCAATCTGCAATTTGCAGGGTATCCCATAGATACTTTTAACATTGAAGATTTTCAATTGACTCCCTTTAATTCTAACACTGCTATTGTTAAATTTTTAAAATGAAATCTTGGTAATCTATTGTATTTTATATTGTGGCTGGCGTTTATGAAGAAAAAAACATCTACGGTGATAACATAATGACACATAAAAAATTGAAAAGTGAAAAGAAGTCCAACTTATTTTATTTTAACCTGAAAATATGGTTAGCTTTCTCATTATTTTCATGCTGGACATTTTTTCTCTCAAGACAAAACGGTAATTGGATTTACCATAGCTTGTGTGTTTAATTTTTGTTCCTTTTCACTAAAGATTAAAATGTTTAATTTATATCACTGGGTTATTAACAGCTCATATTGTTTTAGTTTCGGAATCCAGTATGTTATGGTAGTTGTGCTACCTATAATCTGTTAAATAGCATGTAAATACTTTTGTCATAAATACAAACTGCATTCAAATTATTTCAGTTCAATAATTAATTATTTCTGAATAAGTATTGTATACATTTGAAATTAATATTCTTTTATTTTATTTTTATGGAGCGTGAAATTTAATTGCAGTTAATTTGTTCTGTTATCATTATGAAAACGTTTTTTTTAAACATTTTAATAAATTATTAATTTACATGCTGAACAATACTGGTATTGTAAATCTATATAAGTTTTAAAGACTGTTATTTACATGATACAAATTAACATTTAATATTACTTTCCAATTTGAATATAGTATGCATTGGAATGACTGCCTATATTTTATGATATCTACTACTGTAAATTTGTAATTACTAATAATACTAAGAGATATATATCTACATTATACAAACCTAGTATTTGTAATGTGGTATACCTAGTAGTATTCAAGCACAAACTTAAATCTAAATTGTCAGATCTTCATGACCAAAACACTTGTAGCTAGCTTGAATCCAAGTGAAATCCCAACAACTATAACACTAAGTACTTTGTAACAATAGATTCTCAACTCTTGTAAGATTAAAGAATAAAAGTGTTTCATACAATGGACTTCACAATTATCATAGCAGGTCCCTAAAAATTGGCTTACAGCTAACCCGTACACGATTTATTTATTTATTTATCTAATTTATTATTTTATTCCTAGACATTGAATTTATTTATTGAACTATTGCTTTAATTGTTTTAACATATGTTGTCCTTGAATTGCCGTCGCAAAGTTTTCGTCACTTAGTGAGATAATACTGTACATCAATTAAAAAGATTATTGTATATTTTTTTTCTTTTCACAGCAATTGATTGCTACATTTTGCTTCATGGTTTAAATAGAATTGTGAACTTGTAAGTTATAGAGATACGAGAGGAACTTCTCTTTTCATAATGAATGTTTGGTTTAGAACCAGTTTTAATTGTTTATTTTAATAGGAAAGTTAAATTGACCTGATGAAGTTTATCCATGCTTTTATTAGGTAATCCATTCATCTCCTAATTCTGTCTTGTTTGCTTTAAAACATTTTAAAAGAATAAATTATCTATATCATTTAGTTTTATGAGAAGAATCAACAGAAATTAACATTAGCCCACCAGCATAACAAGTTATGTTGGTTAATGACAGCCCATGGGATAGACGATCGTTTAATGTTTTGCAAGTATGGGTTAAATTTGCAGTTAATTGAATCATTGTTTAGGCTTGTACTAGTATTAGTAGGTTTTAAAGGTAAATAATTTTCCAATCCTGTTACCACTTTCTAAACTACTAGTACTGCCATGACTACCATTATAAACATACGAAGAATGATACTCTTATCTGCTCGTGCATCTTTTTGTGATGCCTTGTATCGTGAAACTCCTAACAACTCTTCGGTTGTTGATGATGTAAGGATCTCACCAAAATTTCCATCCCATGATAGTAATTCATTCAGGCCCCGAGATTACAACGATAATTTGAGTACCATTTCATACTCAATATATAGAATTTGAAATCCGTCAAAAAGTTTTGTAATCTCGGGAACAGGACTATTTTCTTATTTAATGTAAAAGTTTATTCCGATGAGACTCTGGTTCTGATGGATTATTATTGGAGAATGGTAGTCATCGTCAACTGTACTCTTGACTTGTTTGTTTAGTATCACTTTGGTATGTTTTTGTCCACAGAAAATATTATAATTCCCCAAATGTGCAGTGCAAACAAACAAAATTAATCTCTATTTCAAGCCAATGACTATAATAATAATATTGCGCTTGATATTACTATCCTTTTTCTATTTGTCCTCCAAATTACTGACACTTATACTATAATCCACGCTTCTTTAGTTACCAGCACCCTGGTGGGACATAAACAGGGGAGGCGACATAGTACGGGTGCGCTGACCCCTCTCTACACCCTTCTGTCTTAAAATGAACATTCACATGATAGAGAGATTACAAGGATTACTGATATTAAGTGAATGAAAGACAAATTGGTATATCATTCAATATACAAGGAATTTCAACGTCTGATCGTATCAAAAGTGGAGAAATGTTATCCAGTTGGATTGCCGACAAATCCTGCAGGCACGGATGTTGTAATCAGAGTATTAAGGTTCCCCTAGGAGGTGTGATTCCATTTTCGCTTATTTAAGCTGTTGTTTCTTCTATATCTACTTGACAACATTGTTTGAATTCTGCAAGTGTTGGACATTTTACTAATCAGCTAATTCCTTGGCTTGATTTGCAATAAAAAATGTCTGCAATAAATCATGATATTAGGAAAATAAAGTAGAACTATTTGTTTTAAATCCCAGGCTTCATAATCTGCCACCACGCTTATGTTTAGTCCATCCATTGGTCAAAGTATGTGTTGCTAATTGCGTGTTATGGTAGGAATGTCTTTTTTGTGTGTTTAGACTACAAAACTTGTTATACGTCGACATTTACGAACTACATCATGTGCAACTACTTCATCCCACCTCGGACTCTCACTATGAGTTCTATGTAGTCACCTACGCCAGTAGGTAGTATAAACATTGTCAGATATAAATAATGGCAGTCGTCGGCAGTTTGCAGGATTACTGTTGAAAATTACGACATTTCATTTTACATTATTATCTCAGTCGGCGTTGTCAACTTTCAGACTGTTGTCAACTTTCTAGATATGAACTTGTACTTTTTCCCGCTACAGAAGATTTGGGACACACGATCAACTCTCCCATGGTGTACTTTGTTCTATCGGTGTAATCTTGTCTGTATTCCATATGTAAATCCACCCAGACTACCATCGTTTATTATTGCGGTTCGTCCCGTGTCCATTCTGGTGATCGGTGGCGATGATGATGGTCCCTGCCACGCTGACGTCGCCATCGCATAAACCGGGTCCGATTTCATCTAATCTGTTCCCGGACACGGCACTATTTTAATACACCCCTCTGACCACCAAGGCACATAAAGCCCACATGACCTTGTATGCAGCGATTTGTTAGAACTATATTGTTGGTGTAGGTATACTGCAGCAAGTCGGTCCCGGGGAAAGAGTAATTACACAGGAGACTGATAAGGATGCGTTTCCAATATTGTTCAGTTTGAATTGACCACTTCATTGTCGGTGTCCTCGTTAATCGTTAATGAGACAGCATTTGTGGAATTGCCGTTCACATTGTCCATTCAACTTGTGGTATTATAGATACTTGTAGCGCTAGTACCATCATGAATATTCATTATGCACATCCAGTATTGTTACACGTCCAATAAAGTATGCTCAGTCTGTTGTTATATTTCTTGGTTTTATGCATTTTTTTTATGGCCACTTACATTAAATATTTGTTTGTAGAAAATATCAGTTTTCTTTTACCCATGTAAGTTTTTGATTCTGAGCTGACAATCAATTCTAGTTGAACAAATAAAGACGAATTTGTTGGACACTGTCTCTTTAAAGTAATGCAAGTGGCAACTTGGTCGCAATCTCCAGTGTCATGTCACGACCATAACCTCCAGCTAACGTTCCTCTGGAGTTAATGTCCTCCAACATCATGAGAGACTTGAGTAAAGAGTTGGGGGAATTCACAGTTCAATTTGTTTGAACCCCGGGTGCTAGCCAAGGTACTTAGTTGGCCCGTGATCCCACTCTGCCTCCGTTACGAGGCCAATAAGAGTGGCCATTGACAGAGAACATTGTCACCAATTTCCCAATAACAGTTTTTTCATGCTAATAAGGTGATAATATGAACTCGTGTAACAATTTGATTCTAGATTGTCATTCCCAACTTTTGGCACTTTCCTGAAAATAATTAGCAAGTTATGTCAATTTGAACAATGAAAACGAATGGAATTCATTATTATCATTTTGAAATCTTGTTTTGGTGACCGGGAAAAGTCGATCATTTTCATGCGGCTAGTATTATTATCTCGCCAAATCACAATTTAATTTACGAGTAAAGCGTAAGATTTTTTATAAAATGTTGCTTCAAATGCAAAATTCAGAGCCTCCTTAGTGGAATTTGATCACCGGTTGCATCATACCAAAAGATGGTACTTGTTGTTCCCCTGTTTGGTGCTCAGCATTAAAGGGGTAAAGCAAGGACTGGTCGGCTCGGAATCAGTATACTGTGTCTGAGTGGGGTATCCATGTTCTATCTGTTGTATGATATTCCAAGTGAGCTAGCACTATTAAAACTGGTGGAAATCTAGACTAGTACAAGCAGTACATATGCATGCCAGCCATGAAAGTGGCTTTAAACCCCAAATCAATCAATCAATCCTCAGTAGAAATGTAGCCTTAGTGATCATTTTTGTCTGTGGAGTCCTCTGTGTTGTGACTCAACAATGTTTATTCAAATATTCAAATGAATCTAATGCATGTGATCCTTGTACGTGTGTAATGGAGGTATTTGATCTGATGGGTGATTATCCCAGATGTATAGCAACAAGTGAGGAACCTTCTGTTCTGACTTGCAGAGAAGGACCAGGGCTCATGTTGGATTTGCCGGCCTTGGTATCGGCCGATTACTTTTGAATTCATCATCATGTGGAAATCTCTCATATCGCTTGTTGATGGCCACTGGAGATAGGCCGAGTCCTGGGAATTATCAGGTATTGATGAGATGACTTAGTTAGTCCTCTGCCGTGGTCATTAAGGTGAACGAAGGGCTTTGCTTCACCACTAGTGCCACTTATTGCACAACGAATTGTCAGTCGAGTTGATACAGGTTTGTCACTAACCGCTTCGACCTCTGTCATTACTCGGTGATATGAACCTGTTGCCACTCGCAAACCAAACACGTCGTTGATCCTTCGCCAAACTACTGCATAAAATACTCATTTAGTTTTGCAAATTTGGTCATCATTTGCATCCAGTTCCTCGTATATTCTCATCACTCTCAGGATGGCATAGAAAAACTCATCGCCTGATCAGACCTGTTTTTGAATAACATTAGACAAGGCATTATCTGTCCTAGTCCCACAGTTTACAGGCTTCAGAGACGTTCTCTTTAAGTGTATTGGGTGTGGGTTATGGAAGTCCAGATCGGTCTGGTATTTATCTACTTGTCAAAGTCCTGAATGTAACACTGATTCAGACATGAGTTACTGCTTCACTTTATTATGACATAAAAATGTAATTCCTCCATTTTCCGTTCACCAATTTGATCCACAGATTCATGCATTGGGTAATTTGTAGAAATGCAATGCATTGACAACTTCAAGAGTCCTTGGCAACAAACTTGGCCAGTTTGCTATTTCATTGTGGTACGAGTTGGCTTCAAGTTTATTGCTTGATGTTGTACAAAGCAGCAACACTGAGAAATCAACTTGTGTTGAATACTGCTTGCCGATGACAGAACTCCTTTGTGGGATGTTTTAGTGGGATTTAAACTGGCATTGTCCTGTGAATGGGGATCGGAATTAACTGCGTGAGATGTTATAAATAAAGGTCGGATGGAACCCATCTTTGTACCGATCAAACAAATATGGCCACCATTTATCTTAATTATTTGTTAGACTACTTGTCAATTTTGTTCATACTAGACACTGGTAGAGTTAGCTGCTGTCACACCCAGTGAAACGCAGTCATTCAAACATACTGCCGAAGAATATTCAGCCTTTTGTCGTCTTTCCGAACATGCCCGCGACAAAGGCGGAGAAAACCTCAGGTGTGCAAAATGGTCAGATTAGAAATACAGCTCAACTGCGGAGAGGCTAGTCGGAGAGCTTTCAATCTTTTATTGAGTGTCATTGCGAGGCAATTTTCCATCTGGCTAGCTACGAGCAATAGGCAAGAATATCAAAAAGTCGTAGTAGATCTCGGCTATGATCCTGACTGCAAGGGTTGTACCAGAGTAGTACAAGTTGAAAGAGACCTTTCGTATTTCACCCCAACACCTCACTGACTCTGTTTCACTGTGTCTCTCTAGACGGACTGTATGCCATGCAGGTCTACCTCACTGAATTTAATTACTGCTGGAATTCTTTGTGTAACTTTGTATCGCTAAAGTACTGCAATATCTTTTTACAAACAGTGGGTAGCTTCATAAAATAAATATGTTTATGTGGTGGCTTTTTACGCTACATTTCAAATAACAATTGTAACTTTTTTTTATATTGGCTCTTGAGCTAAACTACTCCAATAGTAAAATGTACAATTACAATTTGATATGATATTTAATTTTGGTTTGTTTCTGATATAGATCCAATCTGCTCATATGAAGTGGGTACCTTTTGAGTAGAGCTTGTAACAAAAACTAACATTGCCACAGATTTTAGTTTTATTTGCCAGTGATCGTCAAATATTTTAAAAGCATCTTCTTACTTTTACTATAATAGTTAAGTACAAAACTCTACTTTAATACACCATATATAGTACTTTAATACACCATATATAGTACTTTAATACACCATTATATAGTAGTAGACCATACTCTATCCCTTACCTCAATACTTATTGCATGTAAATAAAATTTGTTTACCTAGTTTTGTTTCATTCAAAGATAAAAGACCAGCTGATTAAACACAGGTATTCAGATTGTTGACATTTTATCATGGATCAAGAGAATCGCCACACGTCAATACGATGTGACGAGATATGTTCGAGTGTTCACACGTCTATTCACACATGTTAGTCACATTTGATCGCTTTTGATTAATTTTTCAAGCCAATGTGTATTACGGTAATATAAATTAATCTTTCTTTTTTTTTTAATCATTTGATTTCAACAAAGAGAGTTGTAAATATTAACCTAATTAGATTGTTCCTCTTGTAATAAACTATAAATTTGTATGTCCAAATATTTCCATATGACATTCTGGTGTTGAGTTGCGTTCCTTGGTTTGGTTCAGTGGGAGTGTCGTCTGGATGACATCAGATGACATCGTATGACATTAAACCCCTAAAACTGGTCCCCATGTACAGTTTTAATCCAAGTACAGAATATCATTTGTGACATATTCAATTTGTTTTGTTAAGTGGAACGTTTCTACGCTGGCAGTATGTCAGTTATTTCAGGCAACTTGATAGACTAACCACAGTCTCAGAAGATGAAAACAATACTTGTATATCAATTCTACTGACTAGTATTCAGTATATCCTGTTCACATGCACAACATTTGCTCAGGTGTGTATTGTTGCACTTATGTAAAAATACATAGGTACATAAAAATATATTTGCTATGCGTTCGCGTGTCATTTAGCATAGTGAGTAAATTTGCTTACCTATATCAGTGTGCATGCACACACGGTAGTATACATGTATTTATTTTACAAGTGCCGTTATAATTCTACTGTCTAATATTATACATATATTTATTTACTGACTATCAGTGCCATTAAAATTCTACTGTCTAATATTATACATATGTTTATTTTATCAGTGCCATTACAATTCTACTGTCTAATATTATACATATATTTATTTTATCAGTGCCATTACAATTCTACTGTCTAATATTATACATATGTTTATTTTATCAGTGCCATTACAATTCTACTGTCTAATATTATACATATATTTATTTTATCAGTGCCATTACAATTCTACTGTCTAATATTATACATATGTTTATTTTATCAGTGCCATTACAATTCTACTGTCTAATATTATACATAT
>JAUTBT010035653.1:0-18078 GCA_032361225.1 Lepetodrilus schrolli
TAACTGCATTGCCACTCTACAGACATTGCATCCTATCAATATTGCGTCAGAAAGGTAACTTTCGCGAACATTGATGCCGGGCCCCCGGGGCGGAATTTGAACCTGGAACCTTTTGCTCCGAAGTCAAACTGTTCTACCACTGCGCTACCACCCGCCACGGGTTTATCTACAGCAGTCTTTCCTTCTCACAGTTCTCATAGCATTTCCTTTTGAAATAATTAAAAGTACTGCTGTTTGAGCAGAAGAATTAACATTTACATCACAATATGATCATACTGTTAGTGTTATATACAAATGACATTTTCCAGGTTGATCATATTACCGGTACGTACCATAACTGGCTCTGGATCCCCGGGGTCCACAACTATGGCCATGTTGGATCCCTCGTCTATGACGAGGTAGGCATAGTTATCCAGTAACATAGGAATTGGCAGGATGGACAGATCTGTAAAAGAAGCAGATTAGCAGAAGTGAATTACAGTTGTGATTGAAGTTGTAGCTTGTTATTATTGTGAGGCCATATTTACTGTACAAAAAAAGTTTAGCATTTTTTTCATATAGGGTACACATGGAAACCTTATTACTCAAATATATTTATTTTTGCATAATACAGTTACTATAAGATACTGTCATACCAGAACAATGATTACAAAACTAAATCGTTAACTTCTGGTGTGTACGTTGGTTTGGTGGATTTATCGTCAATCAAGTAAATTGTATGTGCCTTTAATGAGACGTCATATGGCTGAGCGTGTCGATGGTGTCTAGCATAAATGGAACCAAACATTATACAGTTGAATCTTTATTTAATGTTCAATTTGCCGACCGAATGCTCAAAGTTTGGCGTAGATCTTGCATATCTATAGTGCCAATAATGTCATATAGCGTGCCCTCGAATTTTCACTCCTTAAAAAATGGAACAAAATCAGTATTCAGGTTTATTTAACTTATATCACAGCTTGTCAGTTTACGGCAGGAGGAAACCCACAACATCCGTGATTCCGTAGCGCTGAATGTTGCAGTAAACCTGCTAGCACCGGTATGGACAGACCAAGGATGATGTCTGCATTGCCACGGTACGATAGCGCATCCTACCAATATCATGTCAGAAATGTAACTTTCACAAACATTGATGCCGGCCTCCCAGGGACATGATTTGAACACGGAACCTTTAGTTCCGAAGTTCAACGTTCTACTATTGCGCTACAACCCGTCCCTAATATACAGGTAGTCATACAGCTACAATAATAAATTACTTTATATTCTAGTACGTAATAATGGAATTGATTAACAAGGCAAAATGTGCGAAACCATACCATTATATTGTGTAGGTTGAGTGATAGAATGATCTGCTCCATTTAACTTTTCCCGCGCCTTCTTGATCTCCTTCCTGTGGTAGAAATATCCGATCCGCGTCCGTGTGTACAGGTAATATCTGCAACAGTCAACAATAGTCAACGAGTCAACAACAAGTCAACAATAAATCGCCATGTCTACACCACCTACAGCCACAGTGACACATTGGGAGTCGCTAATTTCGTAACCAAAACTGTTTCGTAACCATGATTTTGGGTAATCTCGTAACCAAAAGTGATAGGAATTCCGTAACTTAGAAGTAATTTCGTACTCTTAACATAGAAAGTACTTTGTTCGAAGTGATTATGTTTGACAATAAAACAAGTTAGGTACAAAGTTACGTTGAAGTAATTCTGTAACCAAAAGTTAGGTACGAGGTTACCGTGAAGTAATTTCGTAACAAAAAGATATGTACAAGTGATTATATTTTACGACAATAAAATTTATCTGAAATATGCACGAGTGAATGGTAATGCACATTTAGTGACTTAGGATTTATGCCTTGTTGTAGTATCCTGCTCTTTATTGTGGGAATCGACCATTGTTTGTTTACCACCTACAGCGTCTTTGTCTTCGTCAGTTACGTGAACTCCGGCTTCAGTCTTATCTAATGAGCACTGAGTCTTGCAAATACAACCCGTAATTTACTTACAATCAACCTACTGTATTTTAAAGATGTTGACCTCACAACTACTGCAGTTCGAAGACGTTGATCTCACACTTAGGAATAATTTCATCAACAGTTGTTAGATCAGTTAATACATACCAATCGGAAATGATCACAAACGCAAGTATAAATATTTTAATAAACTGTTATATAATTTGTTAAACAATAGTATAAATAATATTCATAGTTATAAATGTAATTTGTAATTATTGCGACAGTGAACCGTGTATATATATATTTGTTGCCTGTTCTTGTTGCATTTTTGTGAGCGCTTCATGTGTGTCTCGATCACAATGCCGCCACAAACTTTATTAACTCACGAGAGTAAACTGACTCGAATGACAACTTATTTAACAAGATTTCAGCCAAATTCTACCGCACACTAGTGAAACTTGATATAACAAAGTATCACGGTGATTAAATTACTTCAAAGTAACTTCGTACGCAAACAAAAATTAAGCATCAAACGTGGCAATGAAGTTGTTAGGTAATGGCTAGAATTATCCTAAATGTCTTACAATGTTAAATAGTGTGGAAATAGCAGTGTTTTATGATAAAGGACGAGGAAATGAGTGAAAATTTGGTCCAAATCGCCATTTGATTTTGATTTGAATGAGCTTTTCACGGGTCCATTTACAGTAATATTCATACCCGACTCGAAACATACAGCTGCCTGCCTTGGCCATTCCAAACTTTCTTAGTGCAGACAGAAGCTTCCTTAACCAAGTAAATACTGCCAGAAAAACAATCATTGATCAACAGCTGATCAACCTGCAGCTGACAACACAACAACTTATCATCTCATTGGGTGGAAGAGAGTTATCGTTCGTAACATGACTCTGACTGGTTTCATGTCCAAGTTGCGCTCTGCGGCACTTTCGCTGTACGAGACAAGTGGCCGGTCTGTTTTGGGATGAGTAAACAAACATCAGCTCAAGATTTATAATATTTGTACGTTAATATAATAGTTATGGGAATTACTCTTTGTAATGTTAGCTTGTTAGTGAATATAGAAGATTTAATAAATCAGAAACATTAAACATCTTTATATGGAAAGTCTGTGTTTGTTTGTCTAGATTTATTTGTAGAATCCTTCCATATATATCAGGAAATAACAGAAAGTTCTGCAAACTTCTTCCGTCTTCTTGGCTCATTCTGTGAAGCAAACAATGTCCCGAGCACGTTTAGCTGTCTTCAGAACAATATTCCAGTACACATACGGTATGTGTTTAAAATAAGTTATAATACTGTACATATAGAGAATACTAAATGTGTGGCCCTGTTTATGGCCGGGTAGTGATAATGCTTCGCTATACTCTTGAAGTGAGTATAGCGAAGCATTATCACTACCCGGCCATGAACAGGGCTAAACTAAATGTCTGTCCATTTGATATTAATCTTTCAATTATATATCAAAATAGCAACAGTGAGTTAGATATGTTAAATGTGGGGTGGATGGTAGCGCAGTGGTAGAATGTTTGACTTCAGAGCCAAAGGTTCCAGGTTCAAATGCCACCCCGGGAGCCCGGCATCAATGTTCACGAAAGTTACCTTTCTGATGTGATATTGATATGATGCATTGTCTGTAGAGTGGCAATGAAGTTATCATTTTTGGTCTTGTTATTACCAGCCGGTGCTCGCAGGTTTACTGCTACATTCAACGCTATGCATCTTGCAGGTTTCTTCCTGCCCTAAACTGACAAGTTGTGATATAAGTGAAAGAATCTTGAAAGCGACTCTAACCCCCAATTAAAAAATAATAATTTATAAAAAAAATCTTAAATGTATTTGAAAAGAATGAGTTCCATGCATGGAATAATTTTCAATGTCTGCTATGAAACTTAGAGATTGGATAACACCTGTCATAATACTATAATTGATAATATGTTCATGATATTGATTACTAGTAATTGAAATGAAATACGATTGATGATTACTATTCATATTGTATCATGGCAATATACAGTTATCATCTTTGGTCTGTCAGTACCAGCCGGTGCTCACAGGTTTACTGCAACATTCAGCGCTATGGATGTTGCAGGTTTCCTCCTGTCCTAAACTGACAAGCCGTAATATAAGTGAAAGAAACTTGAAAATAGCTGTAACCCAATGAAAAAACAAACACCAAAAAATAGTACAATAACTTCAAAATATGGGAACATATGGTATGCAATATGAAAATAATAATACTAACTGTTAATGATATTAAGCAGTGCTAGGTGGTCAAATGTTGAATAATGACACATGTACATACAGAAGTACATGTACTAATATTATATATACATCCAAGGTTACCACTGGTTAGATCTATAGTACCAGCAATTGACTTGCATTGGTCTTGGTTTTCATGGTTTTGAACATCATTACTAAAGAGTTACAGTAGGACTTCATGTGTGTCAGTGTTTGTTTTTATGTAGGTAATACGCTACACCCTGGTTTCCTGCAGTCTCGATACTATCACTCACGCCCACTGCTGATATCACAGTCCGACATGAAAGTGAGGCTGATCCCCGCGCTAGACGACAACTACATGTACCTTCTTATTGACGAGGAGACTAAGCACTGTGCTGCCATCGATCCAGTTGAACCTAAGAAGGTAACTTGGCGACTTTAGCATGAGGAAAAGTAAATAGATAGAGATAGGAATTGTAAAATAGAAATGACTTTTTATGCTTTTGGCTGTCTTTACTAATTATTTACAGACATATTTACAGATGGTCAAAGGTCAGCATGGTCAATTTGAGATATAAATGTAGAAATGTTCATGAGAGAGAGAATCTCACCCTCGTGTCTTGGAATATCAAATATATCAACACGAGTCGTGAAAGTTATTAAATTCTATTTATCACCAAATATCATTTTACAGTCATTAAAGAAGAACAGATTTTACTGTGAAGACAAATCTTTAGGCTGCTGTGCATTTGCACTGACATCATAGCAATACTACGATGGTTGAACATTCAAATACTTGCGTCAAGCAATATCTACAAGATGACATCACAATGGTAGAATAATCAAATAAACCAAGAATTGTGTCAAATGATATTTACTGTTGTAGATATCACTTGTTATTTGAAAGTGATATCTACTGCGAAAAGACAGTATTGGGTTATAAAATTCCTTCTCAGGATTCATCATAAAATGAAAATCTTTGCTGTGATTTGAATATGTTTATATGATGTACTTTTTAATAAATGCATCAATGGTGAAGAACATGATCATGGTGTTTTCATCGTGTTGCCAGATCGCTGAAGCCTTGAAGGAGGAGGGCGTGGTCCTGAATGCGGTGCTGACCACACACCACCACTGGTATGTGGAACATTAACATCAGCCTGTGGAGAACACGCTCCATAGTCCTGTTCCACGGAACCATTGTAGTGCTACGATAGTCGTAACTCATATCCATGTATGGAAGGTACCATTCTCGTAGCACTATTGAACAAGATCCAGGAACATAGGGAAAATTTCCAATATGTGTTTAAAGTTTCTGTGAGACTAACGAGCTTATGTCCTGGTATCCATCTGCTTGTTAGGAGGACATCGTCATCAATCAATGGGCCACTTCATTGGAGTTAATTAGGTAACCCACAAACCAAATCATGCCTTGTAACTAAGAGCATGATGCAACACTGTACAGAATTTTAATGTGGTTGTCATGATTGATATGTTGTCGCAGTTGGTGGTGTCATGGGTGTTGTTGTCACAAGCTGCTGCCACAGTTTTTGGTGTAACAGTTCTTGTTGTCATGTTTGTTGTTTTCTGTCATGGTTGTTGCCATGGTTGTTGTTTTCTGTCATGGTTGTTGTCATGGTTGTTGTTTTCTGTCATGGTTGTTGCTGTCATGGTTGCCATGGTTGTCATGTTTGTTGTTTTCTGTCAAGGTTGTCATATTTGTTGTTTTCTGTCATGGTTGTTGATGTCATGGTTGCCATGGTTGTCATGTTTGTTGTTTTCTGTCATGGTTGTTGCTGTCATGGTTGCCATGGTTGTCATGTTTGTTGTTTTCTGTCATGGTTTTTGCTGTCATACTTGTCATGTTTGTTGTTTTCTGTCATGGTTGTCATATTTGTTGTTTTCTGTCATGGTTGTTGTCATGGTTGTTGTCATTTTTGTTGTTTTCTGTCATGGTTGTTGTTATCATGGTTGTTTTCATGGTTGTTGCTGTCATGGTTGTCACAGTTGTTATGGTTGTTGTCATGGTTGTTGCTGTCATGGTTGTCATGTTTGTTGTTTTCTGTCATGGTTGTCTTATTTGTTGTTTTCTGTCATGGTTGTCATGGTTGTCATGTTTGTTGTTTTCTGTCATGGTTGTTGTTGGCATGGTTGTTTTCATGGTTGTTACTGTCATGGTTGTCACAGTTGTTATGGTTGTTGTCATGGTTGTTGCTGTCATGGTTGTTGTCATGGTTGTTGTTGTTGCTGACAGGGATCACGCGAGTGGCAATGAGAAGCTGGTGGAGCTACTGGGGAAGCAGACGGTGTACGGAGGAGACGACCGTATTGGCGCACTCACCAACAAAGTCACGCATGGAGACGAGTTCAAGGCATGTATACACTCACCTGCTTTGATCATTATCTATTTCATTCTATTCAGATTTTTCATGGGTCTCCAAATTTTAGTTAATTTACCTGGTACTGCTTGCTTGTCTGATAACACTTTACTTCGAGATTTGTCTATATCACATTTATTATTAAATCCATTTCCATCCATTTGAGAAAACTTCAGGTTTGTCTATATATTTCCTATTATAATTGAAAATTTAGCTTTGCAATATCTGCCTGTAATGTCCTAATTGATAAAAGTAGAGACGACACACGGTAAATTGTGTTTTCTTGTTTTTCAGATTGGCAGCTTGTCTGTGAAGTGTCTGTTCACGCCTTGTCACACATCAGGTCACATCTGCTACTATGTGACCGGCAAACAGCCAGAAGCCCCGGCAGTCTTCACAGGTGTGTGTCCATATTCCCATGTCTGGAGTCATCTGTCATCTGTGCCTACAGTGACAGAGATTAGGCAATGCTTTTAATAGAGGCACTGTACCAGATGTAGTGCCAAATAGCAGTCACAACGTAGTTCATAGCTTAGTGGTTATTAAATCCTCGTATGCCCCAGTGATTGCTAAATCCTTGTATGCCCCGGTGATTGTTAAATCCTGGTATGCTCCAGTGATTGTTAAACACACCAAACATTGTTGCCACCTGGTAAACACACCATACATTGTTGCCACCTGGTAAACACACCAAACATTGTTGCCACCTGGTAAACACACCAAACATTGTTGCCACCTGGTAAACACACCGAACATTGTTGCCACCTGGTAAACACACCGAACATTGTTGCCACCTGGTAGTTGCTTCAATACCATGGATAGTGTTATGTTATACTGTCAACTACAGTTTTTTTTGGTCATATCTGACACGTGACCTATGCTCCTGTGTCACATTCATCTGTGTCGCAATCATCCACGCCTGTTTCCCTACTCCACCAGGGGACACGCTGTTCTCAGCGGGATGTGGCAGATTCTTCGAGGGCACGGCAGACCAGATGTACAAAGCCCTGGTAGAGATCCTATCCAGTCTGCCACCAGAAACTGTACGTATTTACATTGATAGTATTAGTACATTAGCCAATAAGCGCATCCCAGCAGCAACATAAATCGAAAAACACAATAGCCAAATATATAATGTTGGTATCTAATAGTACGTCAATAGTCAGAAGTCTGATAAATAAACATTGTATCTTCTGTGTCCGTGTGAAACAGTCTGTACATCATGGACACCTAATTAAATTGCCTTCACAAATATATGCATGTAGCTTATCATGCCTTTCTTTTGATCTTAAACTTTATATGTTTTATAGGTCTTTTGCAGTTACTTGATTTCCATCTGAATGTTGACTTTCTACTACTGTAGTCCGACATGTCTAATGCATACATATTCACATGCACGTAGGCGTGGTGTTTCTTTGTTTTTAGCGGGTGTACTGTGGACATGAATACACGGTCAACAATCTAAAGTTTGCCGTCCATGTGGAGCCCCACAACAAAATAATAACTGATAAACTTGAGTGGGCAAAGGTGAGAACTGACAAATTTGTAACATGTCAAAATTAGAACAAAATTAGAAAACCACAAAATATCTGGCAAAGTCAGCTGCATGTCAGAATAAATATGAATACCAATTTTACAACTTTTCACTACTGGTAATTTATGACTGAATGTAGTCATTACTAGAGGAAAGAGGCATGCTCAGAGAAAACTGCTTTGTATGAATTGATATTAATCGCAGTAACCATGGCATTGTTTTTGTTTTATATATTGTGTTACAATATTTGACACGATGTCTTTCAATGCCAACTTTAGACTAAGAGAGCCAACAAGGAAATGACAATTCCATCCTCAATTGGAGAAGAACTGCGGATCAATCCTTTCATGAGAGTCAAGTAAGTAGATGAACATACATTCTTGATTGTGTTTGTAAGGTTCAGCATTGCTGACTGGCTGCCAGGTATGTTACTGTACACTGTCATGCAGACAGTTCAGCAGAGATTATAGCAATTCAAATTACAGTTGGGACCTGAATCACACATTGTTTCCTGACTCAAGGCCAGAAATATTCGTCAGGATAACTCTTTAACCCTCTACGTGCCACATTAGGCACTGGTATGGTATTTCCCGTTGTCTCCAGCATGGAGAGAGTTAATTGTTAATCTTACTTCACAAATTTGAAAACAATGTAATTTATCATTGTTATGTCACTATGACAATTTAGTTTTGTTTTACTGAAACAGTGTTTTTGTCATGTATTGTTGAAAAACTGTTGCAAGTGTGTTATAACATTGATTGATTCCCTCGTTCTGCCCACAGAGAAGCCAGCGTACAGACACATTGTCATCAGACCGACCCAGTGCAGGTGATGGCGTGTCTCAGGAACGAGAAGGATCACTTCAAACCTGTCTAATGTCTTATTTCTGGAATCATACTCTCGTAACTTTGAAAAGATCATAATCAGACTTTTAATCATTTTAACATTAAACATGTCTGAAGTAGCCATAAAATCGTGATACGTGTTTCAAATTAATCCCAGCTATTTAATATGTGTAATTGGACAGTGCAAAAAGAGTGAGGTCAAATTGTATCCTTGCTATACACAACTGTGAACGTCTGAATTATAGGATGTTAAGTTGCCAGAATTTCACCAGAGCTTCACGAAGATGTATTGACATGTAGATCATCATGTGTTGCATTAGTTGCTTGTGCTTTATGAAACATCAGTTTCCATCTTGATTTCAACATAGGTGACAACACTGTCCTGTCAGGAACCGAGGCAGAAGTAATGTAGAAGTAATGTAGAAGTAATGTAGAAGTAATGCAGAAGTAATGCAGAAGTAATGTAGAAGTAATGTAGAAGTAATGCAGAAGTAATGCAGAAGTAATGTAGATGATGTCCTGTGTACTGCCACCTTACTATGTTGAACATGTAGAGTGTCTGAAACCGAGAGTCTAGTACACTCTATGTGTTGGTATGCTGAACACTTGTAGTGTCTGAAAGTGTGGGTGTTGGTAAGCTGTCATTGTTGGTACCACACTGGATACCTCTCTAGTTTGGTTACTAGTGCCCGTGGGAGATTGTGCAATATTAGTTGTGTGAGGTGTGGCTACTGGCAAACTTGGCTTGAATGATAGAGTATGTTTTCCACTGTACGGCACTATCCGAAATGGTGCTTATTAGATGATGGATACAGATGAACACAAATGCTCTCACATGGTTAAGATAGGACAATCTTTTGCAGGTACTATAAAAAAAAACCACCAGGATAATGTACTGTAAACCAGGTATTATTTGCGGCTCAAAATGTTCACGACTTTGTAAAATTTAAGTAAAAAAACATATTCACCATTTGTAGAATTCGCGTTGTCCAATTTAAATTATTTTTAAAAATTTAATGCCATTTAACTAGTTCACAAACCTCAGTTCCTACTCACAGGCTAATCTGTTAAAATCACACGCGCAGTGAACACAGAAGTGTTAAACTTGTGATTAGTCATGTTCATTTATAGATTGGTAATACTGTCTCCAATGATTAGATTATTGCCAATCTGAAGTAAAAAGCGTAAGTCGCAATTGGAAAAATAACAAAACACTGGGCCCCACAGTTTATAGTGTTGTTACGTAACTATAATACAATCAAATTGAACAAGGTATTGTCATCTAATTAATGGCATAGACGCTCAGTCGGCCTTCAGACCAAACGTGTTTTGATAACTATCAACGAGTCTCGTCCTGGGTAGAGAGTGGGCCCTCGTTCTATAATATGGTCAACTAGTATATTATTCGCGTTTCTTATATTCATGATCAAATACAAATAGATAATTTTTCTGAAAATTAGAGACACGCGAATAATACCCGTTTTACAGTATTATATGGTTTCAAGAAAAAGAAAATCTGTAATATTAGTATTAATATTCAGGGAAGCAGAGAAACACTTCGATTTAGACAAATAATTGGAGCCAGAAAATTTCTGGGGGAAATAAATAAATAAATCTGCACACTTTACAAGTGTTTTAAAATCAAACATTTATGAAAGCTGTTATGCATCTAGATTTAATTATTTGAAATATCATGTGGTTAGTAAAATACATTTTCAGATGAGAAAATAATTCCAGAAACATTTATCAATTTCACAATAACCTTGAAGACCTGGGTCCCATTGCTCAGAACAGTTATATCTACAACTGATTGTAAGTCAAATATTAGGGACCTGATACAAATGTAAGTCTGGTTTCACAGACCATTATCGCTACAATAGTTTTAGCGTACCATATTCTCAAGTACTGTAATAATAACAGTGTTTCATGCAATGGACTTGCACTTGTCGAGGGTTCCTAATATATGACTTGCAATAAATTGCAGTTACAACTGTTTTGAGCAACGGGGCCCTGTTCATAAATCTAAAAGCACTTGAGGTTATGACATTAAATGACTGAATATTACTATTTAATCAGATGGAATAAAATAGAAAGTCTTAACACTGGTATAACATTTAGCATGTTCAGTGTGACTTCATGTTGTGTTTACAAATGAGTTTTTGTTTTGAGTTGGAGCTTAATTGACAAGTCTGTCAGAACATGCCCATATTGACAACAACAAAAAACAAACAAAAAAACACATCCACCTAAGAACAGAAAGTATACCATATGTTATTCTGGCTATGGTACTAATACCTTGGTGGGAATATAATACGAAACATTTAGACATTAAATGTGCAATTTGAAGAAATAATATGTCGATAGTCTCATGTATTTAAAAAAAATAAAAATTATTGGGGTTTTAAGTCGCTGTCAAGATTCTTTCACTTATATCACAAGACCAAGGATGATAGCTGCATTGCCACTCTACAGACATCGCATCCTATCAATATCACGTCGGAATGGTAACTTTCGCGAACATTGATGCCGGGCCCCCGGGGCGGGATTTGAACCTGGAACCTTGGCTCTGGTCCAACTGTTCTGCCCACTAGTCTCATTTAACCTATTAATATACTAGTAGTATAATATATCACAGGCTGGCTAAGCAGCAGGCATTCTCTCTTAACATATGACTGAATACTGTCAATCACAATCTCACAATATACACAACAAGCCCAATGACTATAGTCAGCTGTAGTCTGTGTTTATACTGTCTCGTATCCTGTGTGTGATTAGCAGGCAAGTAGCTTTTGTGTCGTAATGACCTGTGTCATTCAAGCGTGACAACACTGACCGACAACCCAGATTGACCTGTTCATGGTGGCAACACCTTTCCATATGATCTGTGCAGTAGTGTTCGATTAACGTACTGTTCGAGTGAATGTGAAGCTTAACACTGCTGCAGTAATGTTTCACTGCATATCGAGGCAGCTGCTTAAAAGAAGGTTTGAGATGAATCATTCAGTGATGATTAAACAGGCCTACCTTTCTTGGAGGTGGTGGAGGTCTTCGCTTCTGGTTGAGTCTTTCATCCTTGTTGTCTTTGAAGCTTTTCTTGGAGTCTGTTTCTGACAGCACCACAAAGAAGTGATGGCATTTCTCACACTTCACAAACCTAGTGGAAGCTGTAAAAGTTTTATCTCCATAAATGAAAGCGCATTTTACATGTAATAGAACATTTATTTCTCAATATTATTTTGATGATATTGTGTAATACATTGTATGAATAAAGACAATTTCACCCGTATTTCATTTGATATCAAATACAAACAATTGGATTTCTGTTGGTTTTTTAAAATATCATTTCCAGTCGATTTTGATATTAAAGACATTGATTTTTCTACAATACTGTCATGAAAAAGTAAATAAATGTAAAAACTGTATTCATTAATAATTAGAACAGTAGTATACCATAAATACCATACCGTATATAATAATTCTTTGTAAAACAAATATACTGGAGGATAGCCAACTATAAACTATGACGAAGAAACTCTCCCATAGCACTACCAGTAATCATAGTTGACCTAGTTATGTAAACAGGTCACGTAGAGGGCAGTAATAAGGTACACACGTACTATGTACTATTAGTCTGAAAACATACTCTACATGCTACATAAATGCTGGATATTTTTGGGACCTTCTAGAATAAAATGAAGTATAGTTGCATAGCTATCACAGGAGATGGGGGAAAAAACAAAGGTAATTCTCAACATGATCTGGATCTGGAAGATAGAACAAGCCGCCATTGGATTTCAGGATCTCTGGGTCAGGTATAGGATTATTAAAATGAATTCGGGGAGGTTTATCATGTGTATGTAGCCTTGCAGACCCTCGTATCCCAAATCATATATTCCTTGGCAGAACTTACACACAAATGTTTCCACGTGAGTACAGGGGTCTCCACATTTTGGACACCTCAGCTGCCCCGACCCTTTCTTGTCGCCGCCTTTATCTCCCCCTGACGACCCCGAGGTGGGCGTCTTGTCTCCGTCGCTGGAACTGGTGTAGCGACCGAGATGTGGCGTGGTGGACAGACTGCGCTGGAACTCCTGTGATGATGCCACATATCTGTGTATCCGCTGGAGAGTTGAACCTACCAACATGTCACTAGTAGTCAATGTGTTCTCATTCTTTATTTTAATCCATTAATCCTGCTTACTGTATTTTTCCCATTAGAATTTCATTTTTCTTAATATCATGAAAACATGATCACGATGACAAATTTTGATACTAAAAACAATATGATGCATTTCCTTGGAAGGAAGATAGTATGTTTACCAACATTATGCTGGCCCATTCATCATGCATATTATACAATGTTATACTATCAGATGAAAAACCACAATAATTAATGTAAACATAATCATATTAATAATAAAATGCACAATGTACAGCTGGATAACCTACTTAACCATGATTAATCTAAACAGTGCATTTACAGATTTAAAACAAGTGTAATGTATGACAATATCTGTGATTATTATAGATTATAATGTGGATGCTAACCATGCTAACACTAAGCCTGAAATAATTTTACAAAATTGAACAAACATGAAAAAAATACTACAAATGATTGATACAACCAATAATCGAAATCAAGTTTAAAATTCTGAAACGTTCTAATCAGTTTCCATTTTTTATTCTATCAAAAAACAATTATTTTGTTAAAGTGGTGGTTTAGCATGTCTAAAGCTGCTTTCTAGATTTTTTACATATATCAATGCTTGTTAGGAAGAAACCTGCTTAATGTTGCAGTAAACCTGCAAGAACCGACTGGTACTGACAAACCAATTTAGGATGATAACTGCATTGCCACGGTACAGACAGCACATCACAGAGTGTGTTGGTAAGCTAACTTTCACTAAATTGATGGCCATTTCCCAATACAGGATTTGAACCTTGGACCTTTGTCCTACCACACATCCCAGTTTCTATAATATTGGCTTGTTGACTAACAGATCATAATTATTTACATAAATATTAAAGACTTTAATAATACATTCAAGTTGTTCATGGGAATTGTTTCCAATGAAACAAACAATGATTTGTTTGATTCCAATAGAGCCAATCAAATGGTTTGACAGAATGATGAAATGTGTCTAAAAATAGAAATACACCTGAAACTTTTCTAAAAATGATATCTGCCATTTTCATATGGTTAACACTAATATTTAAAAATACTACCGGGGTAACTAATTAGTCATAAAGAAAATAGTAGCCTTCATCATGTTCAGTATATACATTAACAGATTTATATGAAGTTCTATTCAGTATATACATTAACAGATTTATAAAAAGTTCTATTGATCACTACAGTAACAGTAGAAAGCACATGGCATCCAATTTGACTCAATAAAACCATGGTAGTACTACATGTAAAAACGTTTAATAAGACTTTAGAAAATGTTATTTTTTTTAGCTCACTGATATTATCAGAAATTCTTTGTTTTATTGACTTAGATCAATACATTTTCATAAATAATAATCATGATAATATTGATAGGATGTGCTGTCTGTCGAGTGGCAATGCAGGTATCATCCTTGGTCTGTAAGTACCAGTCGGTGCTCGCCCTAAACTGACAAGTTGTGATGTAAGTGAAAGAACCTTGGAAGATAATCTAAATCCCAATTAAAAAAATAAAAATGTAATTAAATAACTGATCTATCTAAGAAGTCTAATACACAAAATATTGGATCTATTACCTCTTTTTTTTTTACGTGCCATTTAGATTTACAATTACAATGTTAACAGGGTGTTGACATATTTAGCCTCTACAAAGACTTGTTTGGCAAATGTAGAATTTGCTAGAAATTAGAATAACACTTACCAGATGTTTTGGCCCTCACTCGCCCAAGCGCAATTCTTCCACATCTAGCGGCATTGGACATTGTACAGATAGACCCGCTCTCAGCCGCTTGTCATGAAATCAAAACAACCTTCTTAGTCCCACACCAAAACAACAGGAACTTGTTTAGACAGCTGATGTCTGCCCTCGATACACTCTTCTGACCACCAAGAATGGATTCACGTACACAGGACAGGTACACGAAGCGGATATTCGATTACGTTGTCCAAATGTTGAATTTACTACGATTGTTTTCTAGGAATCGATAGCCTAATGTCTTTGAGTTCGACCTTTGACTAGTTTCGTCAACTATGTGAACAAACAAACAAGCAGAATAACTAAATATAAATACAGACGTCGACAGGATCACACTCAATCTTGTTATGATTTCTGTGCGCATACCAAAGGTCAAGGTCATGGAAAGAGGAGAGTCTTATTGTATCGTTAGTAAATAAAAAGATTACAAACAACTACTTTACGTATGAATCAACACTAATGTTATTTTAATTTTAAATAATTTATTTGAAGATAATAGATGAGTTAGACAAATTCAATTTGTCAAGTTACTTTCTTGAATTTACTAATATACAGTAAATAATGTATGCTCCCAAAAATGGCAGCTCCCATGCGTTTATGTTTTCGTTATCAGTTGGTTATGTAACGTGTACACAAGTATTTAGGCCAGCAGGTCCTAATGTGCTGGTAGTACATAGCTTGAATAATAAGACTACAAGAGGTCAAGCGGTCAAGATGGCAGGTCGGGGAAGAGGAAGGGGGAGGGGGATGTCCTTCAATGTTGAAGCTCTTGGTTTTGGAAGAGGGGAAACTCTTCCAGGAGTTGTGCAACAACCCCCACCGCTGTTTCCCGTGAGTGATCGCATCAGCTGGCCACGGTTTTTAATTGATAAATATTGTTTTGCTGAGCATGACATCAGAACATGCGCCATGTAGATATGGAAAACAAACAATATAATCAGACATAATTACATGAAAAACACATAGTAAATTGCCATTTTTTAAAATAATGCCAAATGCATGTACATTTATTCTGTGTAGTATCCCCATTTCGGGTTACTTCAGTTTACATGTTATTTACTAAAATGCTACTTCCGCTTCATTAACTCAAAGAATTGCGCCATCTGTCGTATATATTTGACGTCTGACACTTCCCCCGTTATATATTGCGCATATATATATTTCCCGTTTGCCACAGAAAGGGGTATACGTCAGTGTCATGGCTGCCCGCAGTGACGACTTCGCTTTTGAGGTGTATTGTTAAATTTTAGTGTGGAAATAGCAGTGTTTTGTGATAAAAGGATGAGAAAGTGAGTGTTCTTTACGTTTAACATTATTATTTGGATACAATCGTCAATAAGTCGCACGTAGTTCGCTTCAAACCTTAATACCACGAAAACTCATCCTTCGATGGTTTATTTAACATATTTAAACAAACGATTGTATTATTTTAACATGCATATGTTTTAAATAAATAAAAGTTCCATTTTAGTTCGATTAATCAGTGATGATTCATCGCTGTATAATGGAAGAAACCTACCTAAAAAAAGAAGAAATATTTACAGAAAATAAAAGTGTGTAGATCAGTTCCCACAACATTCAAATACTTCACTTATAAAAATGTGGCTTTGCATCCTTGATCCCCAACCAAGCAGTGCCCTCCATAAACCTTTCCCATTCGACATCTCAATCAGTTGAAAACAGAATATTTATCATTCACATCACACATTAATTTGTTGCATGCAAACAATAATTATGATAAAATATGTTCATTACCCAATACTGGCTTCAACGGGTACTGTTCTGAGATCAAGCATATCTACATAGGTGCTTTCATTTGTGTCTGTTCTACCTGACTAGCATTGTGATGTCATCACTACTGATACCTATTGTGATGTCATACTGGTAGCATTGTAAAGATGTCTGTGACATTTATTACATACTTAACAGTGAAAGACTGAGATTTCTCAATCTGAGAAAAGTGATGACACATGAAATAGCCCCCTCTGTATTACAGACTTTATAGGAAACCTTTATGTTCAGTGTCAATGGTTCTCTCTTCAATGTAAACTAGAAAACATTTTTGAAAGTGAATTCATATAACTTTTTAAATGAATGTATTTTTTTTTTTTAAGGACTCATACACATCTATAGGTGATATTTACCTATGCATTGTTATTGCTCATATGTAATATTTAGAGCCATATTTGAATCCATGCTGTCGGGCATGAAAAACTACTCAAACCTATTGAAATAAATCCTTTTACCTGTTGGTGGTAAACAATTGATTGTTTACAAATAGTGGGTTTTTACTCTATGTTAGTCACATGGTTATGTTACTGGTCATAGTAAGACATATAGAAACAGTCACACACAACAGCTAACCAGCTGACTGCCTGGGAAATTAGCTGATTTATCGATAACAAATTATTGGAAGGAAATAAATCACTATCTGGTGTAGGATCATCAGTTCTTTAGGTTTTTACAACGTGAATTTGATGTTTGAGTTACTTTAAACACATTAAGCATGATTAGAAATGTAGATTTTCACATAATATACCCAAGATTAACTGTTATTAACCATAGCAGTTCAAATAGCCTCACATATAGGAAATTTACCCAAATATATGTTTTACTTTAACATGTCCAATTACTTGTGAATTAATTCTATGCATATTTATAGCATGTATATAACAGATATGCTGTGCATTGTACCACAATATGTCTTTTACTGACATGCACTTCAATAAACTTTATTGACAATTTTTAAACACTATAATATTGTGTAATAAATATACTCTTGCCCTAAACATCTTTTGATATCAAATATGTGTTGCTTTTATCAACTCATGGTGTATACGGTGTTGTTATCACTGGTGTTTGCTGGTTATCGTCAAGGTGAGGTTTAAGTGTTTCTCTCGATCTCTGGATCTGCATGATTACTCAGATGTTTTCCTTGCTAAGTTATAGAGAGGTGTCTTGCATTATATTGAATTGATAATGTACAAGGTCTGTTTAATTGACGTGTTATACTTGAAATGTGATGAGTTGAATCTAGTTATGACTTGACATGACTTGACATAATAATAATAATAATAATAATAATGTGAACATTTATATTGCGCCATATCCACGCTCGAAAGCATGCTCATAGCACTACATTATTACCCCGGTCACTGGATCTGTGTACACTCAATTTCCTTCTCAACTCCCTGGGGAGTAT
>JAUTBT010035664.1:0-18076 GCA_032361225.1 Lepetodrilus schrolli
TCTGTGGCATGATATTCCAAGTGAGCTAGCACTATAAAAACTGGTGGAAATCCAGACTAGTACAAGCAGTACATATGTATTGCAAGCCATGATGTGAGTGAACAAATCAGTATTTTTGTTAAAAGGTGTTTTCACAAATGTCATGAACTGAAAGGGGCTGGATGGTGCAGTGGTAGCATGTTTGACAACATGTCCAGTTTGAATTCTGTCCTGAGTTGGTACCTCTTCCATTGTGACTAGTTTCACATGCAGGTGTGATGCTGTGTTTGTATTACAGTGTACCTGTTGTCATCTTAGCTTTTACTGCATCAACTATGAATCTTGGGTCTTATTGCAACATATAGTTATTGCACGGTCTTCTCCCACCATAAGCAAGCCACTGCAATATCAGTAAAAACCTTACATTACCAACATTTGCTTCTAATTTTGACTATTAAATTTACTTATCCAAAATCCATCCATTCACAAGATTTAATCTATTTCAGATGTCTGTACCATGTCAGTACAATAGATAGGAACTAATGTAATAAATATGACTACTGTACATTTGTTTTCATGCCCAGTTTCCTGTAATCTTTGTCATCCATCAGTCATGTGGGTTTATATCCTTTATTCAACATTTGAATCCTTTATTTAGTAATAAGAATCTTACTGTTTCCATCTACACTGCACCTACACATGTCATTCTGACAGAGCAGTGTCACATCTGACATTATAATTGTATCCAGTATTTCCTAACTTCTGGCTGGATATATAAACTATGTGGTTGTGTCTAGACTCATAATGCTACAGTGTTGCATTTCACACTGAAATTACTTTGAACATGTATACTACTCAACTTTTGCTATGGATTCCGAGATTGTTCAGGCTTTCTTTCCACCTAACGATATGGCACTATGAGAGTCATAGCTCCTATACATTAACCTTGGCTTATGACTCAGTGCTACCATCATTCTCTGCTTGGGGGTGGGGGTGGGGGGGGGGTGCAGCATACTTAACTAATAACAGTATCTAGATATCTTTGCCTTCTTTGTGCTGAACATTACTATGTACATATACTTCTTTATTTCCTGTTGCTTTGCCTGAAGTAGTGGAAAAACACACAAGACATCTAATTTGGAAAATTAAAGATAGCTTGTAGAGTTTGACAGAAAACATTCCTATAAATATTATTACAATAGATGTAGATGATTCCTGGCGCTGATTTCTCGAAACAAACTTGAGTTTGAGATTTTGCTCAGCTGAGATTTTACACAAGTTACAGCACTGAGTCAATGGGTTTGTTTTGAGAAATCAGGCCTGGAAAGATAACTCTTAACTAATAGCCTTCTTATTGAGATGACCTCACATTGCTTTATGTTGCTTCTCAAAATGTTTTCTTTCCGACAGATTTAATTCCACATCTCAGCTGTTCATTGAATACAAAAAGTACTATTTCTAATTTGATAAATTTAATTTGACCATTTCTAGCATTGGCGAAGTGTGAGAGAGTGGAGACTCCCATCAACTCAGTTCTTCTTCCTGGTTGTCATCTGTGTCTCCTATTATCCCAGGTTAGGCAAAGTATTACGTACTGACTTGCAACAATTGCCATTAAGCATCTCTCATGCTTGTTTTGTCATTGCTGTACATTTAAATAATGTTTTCATCTTTATAAGAAAGCAAAAAAATGAGAGATGAGACTTATTCCTCAGCGTGTCAGTGTGTTTCTGGACTGTTTCTGTCCAATGCACTACAGTTCATTCAGATCCTGATTTATCGGCAAACAGCAACCTAAGTTGAGGTGCACTTTATTTGAGATTTCACAATTAATGAATTCTGAAATGAACCCGAAAGCTGGCCCATTTCTTCTTATCTGTCCCATGTATTGAGCTGCATGGGACACTTTGAGTAGAATAGCCTGGCAGACTGATGTTGTTCATAGGAATGGCCAATATCCGCATCTCTGAAACATGTGAATAAGATGATTCTTCATGTCTGGCACAATGCAGAAATTTGTCTCAGAGAAATTTGATATTCTATATTCCCCATTAAATGATGCGTTTTTTCCCCCAACTACCTAGATCTGTAGTTATCCTAACGGACATCAAGCATGTTCAAAGTTATAAAAAAAATATCTGAAAAATAATATTTGAATAAAAGAATATTGAACTGATATATTTGCTGACAGTTTTGTTATCTGTCAAGTAGATGTCATACATTATTTTCTTTTAAGTAGATGATGTCATATAATGTTAGCTGTCAAGTAGATGATGTCATTATTATCGGTCAAGTAAATGATGTCCCCCTAGTGACAATGCCTCCCTCATCTCCAGACATCCAAATTTTCATTTTATCATCATCACCAATCAGATTCACAAATCGTTCTTTAGTGACTGTCACAGACTCATTAGCTGTCTATGGCTAAAGTACTGGGTTTTCCTGCTGACTACAGCTGGGGCTGTAACGTTCTGGATTGGACACATGACCACTGCATTCTTCTGTAGCTGTGCGTCTGGCTCAGGTGTCAGTGCCAGCCCACTGTAGTAAAGCAATCATAGTCTGGTGTTGGGGATGAAACTATCTTGTCTCACCACCTATAAGTACACAGATAATGAGGTCCACTGTCTTTACTGTACAAACTTAATTGATTGACTAATTTCACATAGGTTTCAGAATAGTATGTCCTGGTGTGCATTTCATGAAAGAGTCGTACTGTAGTCATGGCATAAATCGGGGCATAGACCATGCTCGTATAATAACAGAAAATAATGTAAATCTACTATGACAGTTTTGTCAAAAGCATGACAGACTAGTCATCATACACCTTGTTACAGAGTTTGAAGTCTGTATGTTCTAGAAGCAGATTATAGAGTGTATAGGGCTATTGAATAGGTACCGATCTTGTCAGGGATCCTGCCACTGTCACTAGTTTATGTGATATCAATGGCACCTGATGTTATTACTCCAGGAGTGTTCACTTCAGTTATGGACACTTTAATGCTGTCAGGCCAGGAATATGCAGAATCTAACCAAACAACCCCCCCCCCCCTACGCCCCTTCCATTAAAACTAACCACCAATGGGAACTTACCAGGACACAGCCATTATAGTGTGGATCTGTCATTTTATGTTTCTTCAATAAACACTGGACTTTGCTGGAGGACATTATGTTTGAATGCAGTTCAGTAGGAAAATAAAGAGTTGAGCCATGATGGAGTTGGCCATCTGGTGGAAGCACTGCGTACTGAGAGGCCTGTGCTATGGATTAAGTGGACAGAACAATATTTTATGTTCAATTATTGAAATACATTGGACAAAACATTGTGATGTCAGTTTATGGATTTAGGTTATTTTGATATACAGAATTCCCTTCCAACAAATCTGGTTCAATAAGATTCTCACCGGTTGATACAAATCTCTGTCTTCATAAATGGGAGTGGCAATCTCATGCCCTTGAAATTATTGCATATTAATCACATTTATGGATTCTCATTGAAGTTGTTTCCCAGCTGGCAGAATTATTAGGAGAACTTCCAAGTTATGTGTTGTTAATTGTAAAATATGTGTATTCATTATAGATGGGCCAATACATTATGTTTGCATGCTAAAACCTCCCATGGCCAAAACAGTTTTGCCTGTTACTTTCACTCCTTGCTGCTTGACCACTTATACTTGTACACAATCTGTTGTTAGGCCCACAATTCCGTCTCCAATGGCCAATTTTATACCAGATGGATCAGATTCCATGACAATCGACGGAAATAGATGAGCATCTCCATCGAGTCCCATCTTGCGTCCGAGTCAGCAATATCTAAAATTACCTGGATTATTCAGTGGCCAGTAAGATTTACCAATAACTGAATGGATACTCCATTTTCTGAAGAAAATGACACGTTAACGATTTCTTTTCCTTCCAGGTTTCCATATGTCTGAGTAGGAGGTGATAATTAAACAAATGTCAGGTCCTTACGACCACATGCAAAACTTTGGTTAGATGCTGGCTATTCCTCAATAACTGACAGCATGGAACATATTTCATACTTTCCAATAGTGGTGTCCCTTAGGCTTATCTCATCAGATCTGGTCTTATTTGACAAAACTATGTGTATGTATTTTTAGATGGGGCTTCTTTTGCCTAGCTTCCTCAATAGGCAGCAATCACAATGCACAGTCCACCATGATGTGGGTTTATCTCCTAATATAATGCAGAGTGAGCAGCTGAGTCAGAGGTAATTTGAGTGGGAAGATTTAAGACTCAAGGTCATGCTAAGGTCAGCATGCTGTCTTGACCCACAGAAGCTTATTCATAGCTGGAAGTTGTATACTATGGAGGAGATTTTGGGATATTGGACACAACATTCTATTCTGAACATGGAGTTACACAAAAACACTAAAGTGTATGTTTATAAACACACAATAACACAACATTTTATTCTGAACACTTACTAACACACATTAGCATAACATTGTGGTCTGGATATTAAGCAACACAATAAAACTACATAATGAACATTGTATTCTGGACACTAAAGAACACAAGAATAAAATGCACAATATTGTATTCCAAATTATTAGTAACAGACAATTGCACGACATTGTATTCTGTACATGTAGTAGGAAATAAAACTACATTATTATATTATTGACAGAAAATAACGAAACATTCTTCAGAATACAACTTTTCAATATCGTATCACTGTAATGACCTTTCCTGTTACCAATCTTTTGTCTGACACTTCAGCTTGTCATAGAAATCCTTCGCTTTTCAGATGGATGCTGTGAATTGTTATGCATGTTCTGCCAATTTTGTACAAGTGATACGGTATGTTCATACAGGAAACCTTGAACAGACCTCTTCAAAAACAAAAAAAGGACTGATTCATGTAGAAGACATAAAATGTAAATGAATTTGATATGAAAAAACTACAAACGCTTCGAAATGTTAAAGAGTTGGTGGCATTGAAGAACAAGTAGCTTCTATTTGTATAGCTGTTTATTTCATGTGCATGCACTAGCTCACAATGGCCTGTTAAGTTTGTAATATAAGCAAGGAAAATCAGGAGACCTAAGAATGTATCACATATTGTTGCCTTTGTCCGTTAATGTCACGATTCCACAGTTTGTAATGAGGAAAGTAAGAAAAAGACCAGGAGAAAGAGGATTGCAATGAAGATGATGATGATGATTATTCTAATGATTATAGCAATGATGATGATAATAATAAATAAGGCAATGATGATGATAATAATAATAATTATAACAATGATGATAATAATAAATAAGGCAATGATGATGATAATAATAATAATTATAGCAATGATGATAATAATAAATAAGGCAATGATGATGATAATAATAATAATTATAACAATGATGATAATAATAAATATACCAATGATGATGATGATGATGATGATGATGATGATGGCAACAGCAACAGTAATTGCAGAGTGTTGCTAATTACGAGGACACATGTAGAGCTCGACATCTGTCTTTGTCGGAGTTAAAATGGACAACACAGATGGGCATTATACTCGGTGTGTCTCTATTTCCAGTTGGCATTGATTGTTTGAAAGCTACTTGATAGGCAACCAGATTTAACAAGCATGCGGAGACCTGAAATAGACTTTGTGGGAATCAAAGGATGAAGGTAGACCACCTTCATCGCCGGCAACCGTCATTAAAAACATTTTGGAATAGTTTTGTCCTTTTTTATACCATTAGTAATTGGAATATTGAAAACTGGGATTCTTGGAATGTTTTAGGATTTGGCTTTTTTGGAGTGATTTAGGATTTTTTCTATTTATTTAAGTGGGAATTAAAATACTAAATAAACATTTATTCTTTGCCTTCAAAATGACAAAAGTTCATATATTCCTTATCTAAATGAAGACCCTGTAGGATTATCTCTATTTAGTGTTTCCTCTTTGACAACTGACAACATTTCTTCTTATAAACTTTGTATTCGTGCTACAACAAAACATGTATATAATTCTATAAATCGCAGATGAACTTAATCACAATGCATGACACTTAATACTTTTAAGATGTTATTTCTGGGTGTAGATGTTTTATGGATTTTTGTACATTTTGATTTATGAAATAGCAGATTTATGAAGATTTGACATTTGATTTAAATGCCACCATTGTCTGTAGCTCTGTGGTTCAGAAAGCATTGTGAAAGCCATCATGGTAAATGCATACTAAGTGAAGATTGATGGTTTGCTATCTTTATCTGGAGACTGCTGAGTGCTGCCGCGTGGCACAGACTTCAATGCCATGATCAAATTGCCAAGAAATTGACTGGAGATGTAAAAGCAAGTATGAACTGTGTGCCACATGTGCTATCAGATGTTGAGACATATCTACATGGTTTATAGAGATATTTGAAAAGTTGTTACTAAAGTGACATGTTTGCAATTGTTGCCACCATTAGCTGCTGTGATTTTAATTTAACACTTGATTGGTTTGACAAGCAATATGGCAAATTTATGCTTTGTGATCATCATCAAATGAAAATATTAATATCAGTGATGGTACATTTTGACCATGACTGAACAATATGGTAAAACGGAGTGAAATACAATTATCATTTATTAATGTATTTATTTTATGCTTAAATTTAGAATTACAGGGTATATTAGTTTGAGAATTAATAACATTGCACTGTAACTAATTTAAATATCTCATAGTGAAATTTGTTAAATTCAAATTTTAATATGAATATGTTATTATAGTGAAACATTCCATAAATATTGATCGTGCATGACAGTAGAGCCAGGCTCAAATCCCGTCCTGGGGTCCCAGCATCAATGTTCTTGAAAGTTACCTTTCTGACACAATCTTGATAGGAAGTGCTGTCTGTACCATAGCAATGGCCCATCAGTACAAGCTGGTGCTCACAGGTTTACTGCAACATTCTGCACTACATATGTTGCAGGTTTTCTCCTGCCCTAAACTGACAAACCATGATATTAGTGAAAGAATCTTAAAAGTGTCTCAAAACCCTAATTTAAAAATAATAACAATAAAATCAGAGTTGAATTTATCAAAAATATTTTGGATAGATTACTTGTTTGTGATAGGCAATGCCTATCTACAAATTTACAATCTTTATAGAACAGCAATGCACTAAGGGGAATTTTTTCCCTCAAGCCTAAGCCTATTTTGTTCCTATCATATCACAAACCCTTTGAAATATAGTCATAGATTGATACTTGAATTAGGTTGAAATAGGTACACCTAGATTTTTCTGAAAATAGTATCCATCATTTACATATTTTATCCTATGACTTGGCCATACCATTGCTGTCTAACATGATAATCCTGTGACATGACCATATCATTGCTGTCTAACATGATAATCCTGTGACATGACCATAGCATTGCTGTCTAACATGATAATCCTGTGACATGACCATATCATTGCTGTCTAACATGATAATCCTGTGACATGGCCATATCATTGGCGCCCAACACGACACGGTTCCAGATATAGTCAAAATATGGTGGTTATTTGACTTCCTTGGATGGATTACACACTTAAGTCTTCCTCCCACCATAGCCTGACTAACAGTCGCTTACATCTGGTCATGTTTGTCAAGTATTGATGGCCATTAGATGGTTTTGACAGATTTCCTGATTCAGTAATCCTGAAAGCGTTAGCAAAAATCTGTACCATAATCAATGTTGTATAATAGTAATACTGGCTCATCTGGAGAAATCCGGGAATTCAGACCCATTAGGAATATAGAACTTGGTCTGGTCATTTAGATATATTTGGACAATATGTGATGACAGTTGTCACTTGATGCTAATATAGAAAATTAATCCTATGGATGATAAAATATGTGCAGTTAAGTTTTTCTGTTTAATCCATGCTATCTTTTGGGAGATTTCCATGACTTGTTTTCCCAAAGGGTCAATGCTATGGCTAGTTTTGGCTTGTTTTAGATAGTTTTTCATTAGTCCAAAACCGTGACAGTGTACATTATTTGAGTATGTTTTGAATACGAATGAATGATAAATGGTTTGCGAATAATATGTTTGATTGGAATTTGATGAGAATATAATTTATGCAATACAGGATGGAGACAAAGACATATCAAATTGACATTGAAGCGAGCTGTAAGTGAATCATGGGAGTTGCCCGTGTACATGCAGAGAGACCCTGGGGACCAATCAAATAGCTCTCCTGTTTGACAAACATATTGGGCTTAAATTGATGTGCTTGCTGCCCTGAGGAAATGACGATGCATTGGGATCTTGTGTTCATGGCTGCTGTTGTCATTAAATCATCTTTGTGGGGATTCTCCCTCTTTATTTATCAACTGAGGCCTGAGATTGATGTTTCATTGCCGAGAAATTACTTCCAATAGAGTTCCTAGATTGTGCCATATTGTGCTAGTGGAAGGGCCAGTCTTAATGTCTGGGACCATGTATAGTTCCTGGGGTTTTTTTCAGTAGGGTTTCAATTTTAGTAATATTAAATTGTCATTCAGAAAATACTTTAAGCATAATGCTGATGACCGTTTTCATAAAACAGGAAACGTTTCTAATTTCCGATTTTCCGATCTTGTTATTTTCAATGTTACAGATTTTGTATACAATGCTTTGACATCATTAGATAATAGAAAACTGGTAAACGCCACCAATCACTTGCACATTGATCCATACCAAGCTTGTTTATGTCTTTGATCAAGATCAAACATGGAAAATATCAACCATTTCTAAAACTTGCCCACAAAATGCTCGAGGGACTGACTATTGTGCTGCAAAAAAAAAAAGATGTCTTCTGTTATTTTTCATTCTCACATCAGACCTGTTTGCTCGCTGTAGTTTGGATTTCAAAGTCGAGGCTTTTTTTGGTAGCCATATGGTATTCTTAACAGTTGTAGACTTAGGCAGATCATTGTCATTTCCGAGACAACATGCACACTTTTTGGGTTTGGGCCTCGTTACCTTGTTTCATGGGGCGGGTGGTAGCGCAGTGGTAGAACGTTGGACTTCGGAGCCAAAGGTTCCAGGTTCAAATCTCACCCCGGGGGCCCGGCATCAATGTTCGCAGAAGTTACCTTTCTGACGCGATATTGATAGGATGCGATGTCTGTAGAGTGGCAATGCAGTTATCATCCTTGGTCTTGTCAGTACCAGCCGATGGTCGCAGGTTTACTGCAACATTCACCGCTATGGATATTGCGGGTTTCCTCCTGCGCTAAACTGACAAGTCATGATATTAGTGAAAGAATCTTGAAAGCGACTCTAAAACCCAATTTAAAATGTTTTTAAAAAATACAAATAAAAAAAAACAACCTTGTTTCATCATAGGGATAAGCAAGGAATATTTTGACATTTTCCTCTGCTTCCAGTGTAAAATCATATTCAGTTTTAGATTTACTGGACCTGTACTAAGCTGGGTTACCTGAAGTATGATAGTACGGACTTGTACTGAATTGAAACAGTCCTCTAGGTTAGCAGTATTCACCTTAATTTCTAGACAATTTCTTAGATTTTCATATTTTTTTTCCTCCAATAATTGCACTGACTTTCAAACAAATTGTTCAAAGCATATTATGATGATGGCTATATTAAATACTAATGGCAGTATCATCATATTGTCCTCCAGTGAACATGATAGAAATCATTAGCTTCATAACCTGATGAAATGTCGTATGTTTGTCATATTGTGATAATACCGTATTGCTCCTTCCACCATATTTGTAACAAACTTTTTCTGTTGTTTTCAATGATCGTCATTATGAAAATAATGTTCAAGTCATTATCTTTTATGGTGCTATGAAGGTGGTGGATCACAATGCCAAATTCTTTAACTCTTGCGATACTGCATGTTTTTGCCACCAACATCAGCTGGCAATTTTGGTAGTTTTAATAGTGGTACTGTCGTTATTGATTTCAATAGTACATATACATTTCTTTTATCAAATTAAAGATTAGCATTTGGTCTACAAGCTAGGTATATAAATGAATCGATATGTTTAGTGCTTACCATGGAAACAAGGAGAGAACACGGGACACCTCTGAGTGTTTGAAAAAACATTTCAATGCAAAGACGGTTACTCTAATTTGGTTTATTCTCGAAAAATATTGCAGTCAGCATTCAAAGGGAGGCAACATTTGTTAGATAAATGATCACTGCACACACATTGAATGCCATAAATGGGATGCATCGTTATTTTCACAATGTATTCATGGTTTATATCAACACATATCTGTCCGTGCTGTGTAACAAAATGTTGTTAGTGCGACCATAAGGTATTACGTGATTTGTTTCGAAAGAGTTAAAGTGAATTAATTATAACTTATAACCTTCACAACAATCAAATAAACCAAGAATTGGGTCAAACAATATCTACTGCTGTAGATATCGCTTGTTATTTGAAAGCGATATCTACAGTATTGGGTGATAAAAAGAGATTATTAACCTCGTTTCTAGATATCGTCTATATCCTGCATTTAGGATACTCTATATGTATTAGACTCGCTAAAGCTCGTCTAATACAAAGATTATCCCTAAATATCTAAAGACACTCGGTTAATATTCTCTGTATCTGTACGTAGTACGTAACCTACATTCCATAAATAGAAATATCGTACCGCTACGAGAGTCGTAACTCCTATATGGCGTTACGACTCCCGTAGCGTTACGATTGTTTTGTGGAACGGTGTAATAGATTTCATTTTATCAAATTCACTCTGAATAAAATATAGCATCGTTGTCCTTATCATCTGTACAGCACGCATCAGATTTCCTCTTCCCTTACATAAAATTTCGTCTGCTTCCCTTACATATTGGGATTTCCTCATACGTGACATGCATGGATAGACGTTCAGTTCGTGTATAGAATTGATTGACTATTTAAACAAGGAAAGTTAAGTATTTTGCGTTGCTGAAACGTCCGTTAACTTTAACGTGACGATATCTCTCCGTTAAAGTTAACAGACCTAAGGAGCTTCGCTAAATATTTGGTTAAAATAAAATATTATTCTGATTTTTCACTAATTAAACCAACATTCTCACAGTTACTCACATTTGTGTAGTATATGGAGTATTTTCATGCATTCGTGCATATATATATATATGCGTGTGTGTGCGCATGCATGTGTGTGTGCGTGCGTGCGTGCATGTGTCACAGGAGTGCTAGGTATTACCTGGTACACCAACATATATTGATTGTCTTTTGAGACACTACTAAATCAAACGAATGAACAAATGGTAACTTGAATTTTATAGGTTTTAATTTATTTGAATTACAACGTGCAGGAAACACTATTGTACATTTTTGACAACCATCCTAGTACAGATTGTACATGCAAGCATTCAGTATGGTGCCAGTCACTTCTTCCCGGTTCCCTGGTCACCAGACTGGTGTCCCTTGTAATTAGGATTGTTGGGATTGCACTGGTCTGAATGGTTCCCGAGGTCGGCTTTGGTCCCGGTGCCGCTATAGCCCGACTGGTGCCCACCATAGTTGGGGTTCTTTGGGTTCATCTTACTGGAATGATTGTCCAAGTCTTGTTGTTTTTCTCTTCCAGACATTGCTGAAAATATACAATATCATTCATATGAAGGAACCAATGAAACCAAGAATACTATAGTATGTCACTATTCGTGGATTCCGTCCACATTTGGTATCAAACTACAACAGTGTATAATACAATGATACAACAGTACAATGATACAACAGTACAATGATACAACAGTACAATGATACAACAGTACAATGATACAACAGTAATCTAAACATTTATATGAACTGGTATTTATTATTTTTAAATATAGTAAAATGTATATATATTTTCTGTCATAATCTCTAGCTATTATTATGTTTATATTGGACTCGACCGACTGGCCAATATGTCAAATTATATTTATTTATATTTTCAACCGCCCGAGCCAAAATTATCACAGAAAAATTAGTAAAGTAGGGAATCAAACAACTATAGCTTGATGTACGAAAAGTGTAACAAACATGACTTTTTTTGGTTACATTTTTCGTTACATCATTGTTGTATTGGCCTTCTCGCGAACTATTTAAATTGTTTATCACGTGCAATCTCTAGGAAAGCTTCTTAATTAAAACGCCATAAAGCATTCAATCTGAGACGTACCTGATTTTAAAGAGCTGTGTTACACCAATGTGTCAAGAATTAGATACTAACTTATTATGTTTCTGAGGGTTGCTGGTACAGCTGTAGGTATGGAGACTTTAAATGTATGTGGCTGTTTTATACCCTAGATCACGTGATCTACAGAAACAGTACCTTCTAGGAAAATGCACACGTTGTAGTTTCACTTTCGTATATCTCCAAGACCTTGAAATGAACAAACCATCTGAACCTCTATCTGATGTTTATCTGCAACTATTATTGGCCCCTACACCTGCACACGAAATTTATTCAAGAATTAGAATTGTAACGTACACCCCCCTAGGTTTTTGTGTTATATTTATGTCATTCATTTCTGTGAGCGGTAGACTTCAAATGCGATATTCACGTGGTCATCGTTTGTACTAGTCTGCTTTTGGCTAGAGCCAGCACTAACACTGCCAAGTTTGAGTAATCTGTCACGGGCGTAGCCTCCTATATACAATGTACTTCTGTGAGTACACTTTCTACAAAGGACATAAATTAAAACTATGCTATTTTTCATTAATTTTGTATTTAATTATTTTAAATTTAAGATTAAATAGGTTAGGCCAATGCTACATTACATACCTTTAAAGCAACATTCGATTAAAAAATGTATGACCGGCAATCAACATGTACCAAAACACTCCCCCGGCCAGCCCGAAATCACTCCCTTCAGCCCCAAAATATTTCTAAACTAGTTTTATGCATTTTATCTAAATGCCAAAATCTGGGGTTGTTAATAATTCCTTTGAAAGCGTTCTTGGATTTGTTATTGGATTTGATTTATATATAATTATTTTAATTATATATAATTATGCAACTGATGCTGAAGAACAACTCATGGCATAAATACTTGGCATACTTGTAGTGTTTACAAATTGCAGTTTGAAAATATATACAACTTAAACTATTGTTATGACAATAAATAGTATATTTATATGTGTTGAAGATTTTTCTCTCGGTTTATTTGTTTCAATGGGTGCTGGATCACGGTATTCACCCGCAACTCCATATTGTGCTTCTAGACGAGTTGCTGTGTCAATTTCCGTAAAGACTATAAAGAACGTTTAATATTAGTTTAGTTGTCGGATAAAGAAATGAACACACTCACTGGTGTGTCATATTAAATTTACGGCACGTGTTCTTACAAAGTATATATTATATGACGCATTAGCTCACGAGGTAGAGCATCCTTATGCAAGATGATACCTTGTACATTGCACAGGTATACGCTGGCATATGAGATCTCTGGTTAGTTTAGCTTTTAAGCTTATTTTATTCAAGACGAATTGGATAGGTTAGGTCAGATAGGCCAGATATATTTGTCCGAACAGCCATTTAACAACAGCTTAACATTGACATGTACATAATGTTGCATAGTAAATTTATAATATTTTCTAACATGTTTTCACGGTAATTGCTGTATTCGGACATTCAAGTAAACAATGGACAGCATTTTCACAGGGATTACCACATAGACAAGAAGCAATATCAGATGTAAAACGAATTATTCAATTGACTGACGGAATATCTAAATTTAGTGAGTAAAACACAATATCTCCTTGTCGCATAGGAATAATAGTCAGGTGTATATGTGTTACGTATACTAGATTAAACATTTAATACAGTGTCACATTGCCTAATTTCATTTGATAGCTCATTCCATAGTCTACTGGTTGAAGGTATACATGAAACATAAGCTAAAGTTGCACGAGTAAATGGTCCAATTATATTTCAAGCATTTCTCAGATTACAATTAGATTTAGTGTTGACATAAGCTGGGACTTTGTCTGATAAATATGTAGGTGGCAATCCATTATACATGTTGTAAAAGTGACTCAGCTTTCGTTTCCTTCTTTCTTTTAAAGAACCCATTAACAAAAATATGTCTTTTAGATGTATTGGTCGGAAGACCAGTTACAATTCTAGCTGCTTGAAGTTGGAAATGTCACAAGCGTACTCAAAAGTGAGGTCTAATATATATTGTGTACATTTTATTTAAAGTAGATATGTTTATTATTTAAAACGTGTACTTACTTGTATTATGTGATTGAATGGGACACCATCAAGAACAATGTATTACCTTTATTCGACGAAGAGGTGCAAATGTCGATATTATTGCATAGTGCATACAACATATAATTAATATGTAACTAATATAATTATTGTATAATAAACTTCTGTTGATATTCAAACATTAAATATATAATTAATAATATTCCTGGATACTCTGCAACACTAATTTTGTATCCATCAATTTGGTGAAAAATACAAAATAAACTTTTTGTGAATATATTTGTTCTACTATGATAAAATAGTTTTCTAATAATGAATACTAAATGTATAAGCAATATAGTATCTACTATCTAATTAGTAAAATATATTGGTGAACAGTTAATAAAAAACATGAATTATTATTTAAATGGTAACTCACAATACGGATACAAAATACTTGGTGGCCATTTGTCGCAAATGGGTGAAAGATTCCCGCACCGACGTTATACTCCATAATCACTCACTGGATTAATGCTAATGCCATGTATATACGGCATAAAATCTGTGTTCTAAAGAGTGCAGGACAATGAACCTTCATAACAGACATTTTCACTTACTAACTATTACCATTAAGTTGATAGTTAACGAATCCCGAATCACTACTCTTAACGCGCTTAAAATATGTATCATTCATGTTATATTGAAGAAGCTAATTTTCATTGAAAATGAGACAATTAAAGATATGATCGGCATTGATTTGACTTGAACAGTATTTATTCCAGTGATAGCCATACAAACAAATATGTATATTAATAGTGAAACTAAGATAAAGAACAATACAACATATTTATTGGCAAGTAATTCGAATATCCAGTTCTGTTCCGATCATGTGCGCAAAAGATGCGACGTTGTGTGTTTGCCGGGTTAGGCCATAGTTATTTTCAAGTTTGGAAATAGAAATAATTAGTTTAGTATATTCCGCCGACAGTGTCATAGGCTTTACAAAATTATAATAATAAATGGTGTCGGGACAAGTAATATAAACCATTATTGGTCATGAATAAAGACCGACAGGCAATGGTTGACACAAAGTCGAAGCCAATTCGTTTGTTTACTGGTTCAGTAGCGGATCCAGTCAGGGTCTTATGTCCTAGAGTGTTGGCAAACTTTTGCTTTATATATAATAAAGCGAGAGCACAACACAACGAACAGCGCAAATAAATACAACAAACATTAATTCTACAATTATTCTAAGATATTAACGATACTGATTGTTCACTGTTTTTAATGTATATATTAGGTATAATTAGAAATGAATAATATACAGTACCTCTAATATTCAAGGCAGCTCAAAAATGACAATGTATCTATAGAGATGACTTGAAACAGCATACATTGATGTAAACCTAGTCTTCAAAATGTCCAGGATCAGTCCTCCATACCCTACTCACAAGACATTGAATACTTATAGTTTATATCACGATAGACACCTTCAATGCAAAGAAATGCCATGTTCTATCTGCAGTCGCCATGAAAGCTCCATTTTCGTTTATGCCTACATTTAAATAAAACGTCCATAAGCATCGGTTGATGTAAAGAAAAGCACTCTCTTTATGCCTGTATTTAAACATTTCTGGAAGCCACCTCCACACTTAGGTGTCTTTCTGCAGGTGTTATAAAATATGCCAGGAAATCGCAGTTTATGATAACTACATTTCGAATTTTCTAGATCCAATAGCAACAAAACGATATAAGACGACAAGATCTTTCAATCGGATGTATATTAACAAATTATACATTCAATGATTTAAATAACATTTAGGCCCACACACCATCCTATAGTGGAACTACTGTATCTACTAAATGATATAAAGAAAGATGTATGTTCTGTAATTCAATTGTCCAGCAAAGAATAGTATATGTTTTCCCAACCATAGTCTGAATCACACGTGTTTCGTCTGCTTACTATATATTGTTAATTTTTCTGGGCTCCATTACATCGTACGTAGCTAATTGGCAACTATTACGGATGGTGCACTGTGGGATATGATGTACAAACATTCTCAACTTTAACGTCACGTTAAGTTTTAACGTCACGTTAGCTAACATGATGGTTATCTTTCGTTTGAGCAACGCAAATTTAACGGTCCGTTAACTGACGCCGCGTCGAGATAACGGTACGTTAAGTCTTAACGGGACGTTAAAATAGCAGGGCTTCGAACAACCAGAACCTGACCGTCATATCTGCGCCGTGCTTAGACGGTCAGAGCTACTCGGCCTAGTCAAGCACCTGCCTAGTTTCGATCGACGCGAACCCGTAAATTGGTTTGAAATACTTACCGCAAAATGGTCGATACCACCATGCGGTGTGGTCTGGTGTGTCAATGTGTGTGTGTGTGTGTGTGTGTGTGTGTGTGATAACCATAATAACACAGACCACTGAGAGTTACAACGATAACGTGGTCAAGCAGGGAACTGTTATGATAACATGGCTGTTATCGTGATAACATGGCCAAGCATGATACCAGGCTGTTGACATGATTACACGATGGTTGCCACGATAACACTGCATGGCGTTACCCGTCTGAGACCTTCGCGGACACGTACTTCTGGGAATGGCTGAGCAAGGTGAAAAGATAACACGACCAAACAGATCAATACTATCTCTAGTTGTCCACATGGTTAATTATGTAATGATAGAATCTAAAACAAAAAAATAAGACAGTCGCTGTGCCAAACAACGTGCCAGGTATGTCAACCAGCGGTACTGGACTTTCCATTTATAGCTGTAAACGCGCATCTGGGATTGTCACGCCGTCAAACTACTAGTATTCGTCTGGGTGTATAGCTATATAGTATATAATATACGATTAAGCATAGGCGATAGATACTTTCCAAATTTAAACTGAACTTATTGCGATTAGACCACACTTTTAAAACCATTTCGACCAATCAAATTCAAGGAAATTTAAATATGATACAATAGTACAATATCTAATAATTAATAGTAAGTAAATATTTGTTAATAAAGTTAATAAGTAAAATATAAGAGAGAGAGAGAGAGAGAGAGAGAGAGAGAGAGAGAAGTAAAATATAAGAGAGAGAGAGAACGAGAGAGAGAGAGAGAGAGAGAGAGAGTACTACATGCGCATCATCATGAGCACCGCCACACAATGTACTATGTCCACATTGCATAAATCAAAGAGATGGACTATTGGATAACACTATTTTAACTGACAGAAACCATGGCAACGACCTAACATTGAGCAATGCTTATTGGGAACTCCCAATTGGTTTTGTATTACTCCAGTCTAAACGTAATTTACTGAAATCTACTTGATACGGCGTCCGTTGTTTGCACTACGCCCACTCTATGGCTTAGTGTATCAGGGCGCTGGGCCCCATGTCCTCGGTATTGCTATATACTACCACTGTTACAATTCCACTCATTGCGACAATGCGTTTACAATGTTTCTCTAATAAATAGTAACTGTATAACAGCAAGGCACGCATATATTAGAGAGAAGCAAGTGACACTATTCAGTTCCAGTGATAATATCCGTTATACTAAAGAGCAAACCTGTTGACAAATAACTAAACGGGATGGCATTAGATCTTGGTGCTGGATAGTACGTAATCGTTTCCTCTGCAACTCGCCTAAAACTCCCATAAATTCTTCAACGTTCTGTGTGATCATGTAATACGGCATGGAATAGGCAAGGTATAAATATGCATTATTATTATTATTATTATTAGTAGTAGTAGTAGTAGTAGTAGTAATAGTAGTAGTATAATAAGTAATAGTAGTAGTACTATTATTATTATTAGTAGTAGTAATAGTAGTAGTATAAGAAGTAGTAGTGGTAGTAGTAATAGTAGTAGTAGTAGTAGTAATAGTAGTAGTAGTAGTAATAGTAGTAGTAGTAGTAGTAATAGTAGTAGTAGTAGTA